>KV009369.1:51564-79622 GCA_001598015.1 Dorcoceras hygrometricum | reverse complement strand
TATTCTCAAAAAGCTCACAACTCGAAGAACTTTCAAACAAGCCTTCATAGATTTACCTTCGAGTTTATTCTCTGGTTCAATCTTTTGAATCGAGTTTCGTTGTTTATTACCTTCGAGATTTACAGCACTCAATAGATTTGTATTCCATCGTTGTATTCATTGTTGAGTTTGTAACAAACGCGCTGTCTAAAAGCCGTTTGAAAAATATCATTCTAAGTGTTGTAAAACCAGCAGCTTCATCTGCGTGATTGTTTGTGGAGTTGCTAGGAGTTCACCTTGAGCGAGGCTCGGTGACTGGGTGTTTGCAGAAGGGCTGTAAATCATCAAACTTCTAGTGTATCCTTCCTGAAAAAGGAAGAAGGGGAGACGTAGGATATTTATATCCGAACTTCCAGAAACAAATTCTCTGTCCCTTAACTCGTTACATTACGCATTATTTACTGTTTACACTGTTCACTGATTAATCGGTTTCTTTTCGCACATTTTTGTTAACCGAGAAATCAGCCTTTAAAACTGAGATGCCTTAAGTCTGGTAACTCGGACTTAAGTTAAGCTGGTTCTTGTAAAATTATTTTAAACGGTTTCGAAATTAAAAATACCAAGGAGTTCATTCAACCTCCCCCCCTTCTGAACTACTAGGGCTGTTTTCGTGCCATATTGATCCTATCAATTGGTATCAGAGCCTGCGCATCTCAGTTATTGAACAGTTGTTATTTGTGTGTTATTATATCTCAATATGTTTACTTCTCACAAAAAAATCCTTTGTTTTCCAAGAAGATTACGATGACTGGAAGATACGCATGCAAGCACATTTGGCCGCTCAGGATGATGAAATGTGGGTGGTTATCACTGAAGGGCCACTGAAAATAATGAAGCCGAATTTAGCTTTTGCTATATAAAATGGCGAGCCTCAGTTCCTTGAAAAGAGCAGACATGAGTACACCAGTGAGGACAAGAAGAAAGCCAACCTGGATAATGTGGCCAGGGATATCCTCTACAAGACGCTGAACAAGGACAAAAACATGTTCAGCAAAATCAAAACATGCGCCACAGCCAAAGATATTTGGGAAAGGCTGACCCAAATATGTGAAGAAAGAGACGAGACAAAAGAGAACATGCTGACAATCGCTCAGCGGAAGTATGAATCCATCAAGATGAAGGATGGAGAGACGATGACTGAGTTTGATGAAAGGTTCAGCGCTGTGGTAATAGAGCTGACCAGTCTTGGAAAAGAGTACAGTAAACGTGAGCTGGCGTTGAAGGTCATGTGAGCGTTGCCCAGGGAGTGGGACGTAAAGACAATGGCGATGAGGGAGTCCAAAGATTTGAACAAGCTAGAACTTCATGACCTCTTCGCAAATCTTAAAGCTTATGAGTTCGAGTTGGAAACAAGAGCTGAAGCTGCTCCATCAACATCCCAGCCGACAAAAGCACTAGCTGCTACAACTACTGAACAGTGCTCTCCAAGCACAAGAAAGACAGATGATCAACTCAGCGACGACGTCATGTCCCTCTTCGTTAAGAAGTTTGGGAAATACTTGAGAAGATCCTACAACCCTTCTATTCCTTGCAATAATTATAATAAATCTGATAAAGTATTTACTGATCAAAACTGTTTTAACTGTGGTCGTCCAGGGCATTTTGCAACTGATTGCAACAGGCCTAAGAAAGAAAATAGATAAAGGAAAGAAGAAACGAAGGAGGATCGATACAAGCGAGAAGACAAGACAGATGAGAGAACTGTGACGATCCAAGGATAGATCCAAGGACAGACGGATGATTACACGAGGTGATAAGAGGACCAGTCGCAAGAATGATCGTAAAGTGCTTGTGGCTGAGGAAAGCACCAAAAGCTGGGCAGACACCGATTTAGATTCTACTTCCAGCAGTTCCTCATCCAGCGATAGTGAACAAGAGGAGGTTCACTGTCTCATGGCTGATCAAACATCAGATGACGAGGTATTTGATTCTCAAATGAATTTACACGTGAAGACCTTGTCAGTGCACTTAATGTCATGGTAAAAGAGCACAGGATGCTCTCTCACACATTCGAGGAAGTTAAAGCTGAAAACGTTGATTTGAAAAATAGTTCAGCTTTGGTGAAGCTGATAGTTTGAGAATCGAGTTGAGTAAGCTGAAGACTGAGAATGAACTATTGAGAAATGAGTCTAGTGAGCTCAAAGCTGAAATTGAAAGATTAAATGAAGTAATGAGCTCCTGGAACCAGTCTTCTCGTTCTCTCCACAAGATGCAAGAAAGTCAAAAGCCAGTAAATGATAAATCCGGTTTGGGTTTCAATAGTAGTGAAATCAGTGAAGGAGAAACAAGTACTCAGTCACAGCCGGTGTATGACAAGTTCAATAAAATGAGCTTTGTCAAAGCTAGCGTGATATATGACTGCTGTGAGTCGATGACATACAATGACCAGAACTCTTCACAGCTGAATTAGAAAGGAAAAGCTTGTATCGGCTATTCCAAACCTGAGAACTCCAAGCCAAGCTGGCTAAAGAACAAACTGGACAAAGACAAAGCAAAAGCTGGTCGAAAGTCATTTGTTCCTAACCAGTCATGGCGTAGTTCAACGAAGGTAAAATCTGATTGGAAAAAGGTTCCGCCGAGGAGAGATCTAAGTGGTCAAAGTATGAAATCAAAACTCAACAGATCTCACTGTAATTATTCACAGACCCTCACGGACTCTAGTACTGGAAAAACTGTTAAGGTAATTCAAGTATGGGTCCCGAAATGGGTAATCAGATTTGGACCCAAGTAAAATTGGGTACCAAAAGTTGTTTGTTTGATTGCAGGATCACAGGTACAAACCAGCAGCTGAATCAACTTTGTGGTACCTGGACAGCGTCTGTACTCGACATATGATAGGAAACCAAAAGCTGCTATCAGACGTGATCCCGTACAAAGGCGCAAAGATGGTCTTTGGTGATAACGCATACGGTAACACTGTGGGTAAGTGTAAGATTATCCACGGTAACATCTCTATTTCAGACGTCTTAGTTGTTGATAATCTTCGTTACAATTTTATTAGCATTAGTCAGCTGTGTGACAAAGGTTACACAGTCCAGTTTCAACAACACACATGCACGGTTCAGAGTCCAAGTGGTCTGACTGTATTGGTAGGAAAAAGTTCGGGGAATACCTACATAATCAATTGGTCAGATCAGCTGGAATCTGAGCAGTTGTGCCTTGCAGCTGGTTATTCCAAGAGCTGGCCGTGGCATCAAAGAATGAATCATCTTGCATTCAAAACACTTGCTAAGCTGATTCAACATGATATGGTTTCTGGTCTGCCAAAAATCAGTTTTTATAAGGATAGGATCTGTGCAGCCTGTCAGTTGGGTAAGCAAATTAAATCTACTTTCAAAAATAAAGGCGGAAAACGTTCTTCCCGTTGCCTTGAGCTCTTGCATATGGATCTCTTTGGTCCTATTTCCGTAACGAGCTTAGGGGGAACGAATACACCCTTGCAGTTTTTGATGATTTTACAAAATACACTTGGGTGTTGTTTTTAAAAGCAAAATCTCAAACCGCAGACCAGCTGATACGCCTTTTAAAACGTTTACAAAATGACAGATCTTGTTCAGTCAACCGGATAAGAAGTGATCGCGGTACTGAGTTTCTAAATTTTAAATTAACTTCTTATCTGGAAGACTTGGGAATAAAGCATGAGCTTTCAGCAGCTAGAACTCCTCAGCGAAACGGGTTAGCTGAGAGGAGAAACCGCACTTTAAAAGAAGCTGCTAGATCTATGATTGCTTATTCTGGTATTTCTCAAAAATTTTGGGCAGAAGCAGTTAACACAGCGTGTTACACTCAAAACAGATCGATGATTAATAGGATGCACGATAAAACCCCATATGAGATCTGGAATGGCAAGAAACATGATATTTCTTATTTTAGGGTGTTTGGATGTAAATGTTTCATTCATAACAATGGCAAGATGCATCTAACAGCCTTTGAACCTAAATCTGATGCAGGTATCTTCTTAGGATATTCAGCTATAAGCAAAGCATATCGTGTTTTCAACAACCGAAGCTTGACAGTTGAGGAATCAGCACACGTGGTGTTTGATGAAACCAGTTTCAAATCAAATTCAGCTGCAAGCCTACATTTGTGAACGCGTCTGGAGTCAACAAGTCTTGAAGAATCAGACGACAACGTGCCACAAAGATATTCAGCTGAGACACACCAGACGCTGGTTGTGCCGCACAACATTGAACAACCAAATCTGACAGGTAATCCAGTAGTCATTGATTTAACTAACAATGATTTCACACAGGGTCAGATCTTCCCAAGTGTGCCAGCAGCTGGAGGTGAAGCGACGAATGCTCAACCAGACGACACTCAATCAGATTTTGATCCGACAAACGTTGCGCAAGCAGATGCAAGCACTTCTTAATCAGTGTTATGACCAACGTCTGAAGTACCAGCTGCCAATACAAATCATCAATTGGTATTTAAACCACCGGCTGGACGACAAGGAACGATCACATCATATCAATCGGTATCAAGACCATCGTCTGGACAACCAATCACAAATGATCATCAAGGGATATCCAGACCATCAACTGAAACAAGAGCTGATTCCAGCTCACATATGGAACAACGATCACAACAGCTGGAATCAGACGCCCCTGTTAACAATGATCAACATCATTTGGCGTCAGCTGATCCAGCTGTTGCAAACCAGCCAACGACACAGGGAGAACAAGGAGCAAATCCCATTGGACTTGATCTCCGGTGGAATAAAAATCATCCACCCGAGCAAGTCATAGGTAATTTCGAATCTCCTGTTCTCACACGAGGCCAGCTAATGCATGATCATTTTGATTCCGCATTTCTCTCGCATATAGAGCCTAAGCAGATAGATGAAGCCTTAGCTGACCCCAGCTGGATAGACGCTATGCAAGAGGAACTTAATCAGTTTAAGCATAATAATGTTTCGACACTTGTACGTAGACCCTCTAACCATTCAGTCATAGGAACTCGATGGGTCTTTAGGAATAAACTGAATGAAGATGGCGTAGTTACTAGAAACAAATCTAGGCTGGTAGCGCAAGGATTTAGGCAAATGGAAGGCGTAGATTTTGATGAGACCTTTGCACTAGTAGCTAGGTTAGAAGCCATCCGCATGTTTCTTGCATATGCTACATTTAAAGACTTCAAAGTCTTTCAGATGGATGTTAAGAGTTCCTTCCTTAATGGCATCTTAACAGAGGAAGTGTATGTTGCACAACCTCCTGGCTTCTTAAATCATACACATCCAGATTTTGTTTACAAACTGGATAATGCTCTGTATGGGTTGAAGCAAGCTCCCAGAGCTTGGTATGATACACTATAAAATTCTTAATTGAACATGACTTCACGATAGGCACAGTTGATAAGACACTATTTAAATTTGTTAAAACTGATCATATTCTGTTGGTGCTAATCTATGTTGATGATATTATTTTTGGGTCAACTAACCCCAAATTGTGCCAGAAGTTTTCCAAGCTTATGCAGGATAAATTTGAGATGAGTATGATGGGGGATCTGACGTTCTTTCTGCGATTACAAGTTAGACAGCTGGAGAATGGTATAGTCATTAACCAGGCGAAATATATGAAGGAACTGCTGAATAAATTTGGCATGGAAAATAGTTCAGCTGCAGCGACCCCTATGAGCTCTTCAATCAAACTGGATAAAGACGAAGCTGGAACTGCCATTGAGGTATCTTTTTATCATGGTATTATAGGCTCTTTGCTATACTTAACTGCTAGCAGACCAGACATCATGTTTGCTGTCTGTATGTGTGCTAGATTCCAAGCAGAGCCAAAGCAATCGCATTACATAGCTGTAAAGAGAATAGTGAAATATTTAAAGGGTACTTCCAATGTGGGTCTTTGGTATCCCAAAGACTTAGGCTTTCAACTAATCGGTTACAGTGATGCAGATTACGCAGGATGCAGGATTGATCGCAGGAGCACAAGTGGGACTTGTCAATTTTTAGGGGATCGACTGATTTCCTGGTTTAGTAAGAAGCAGACGTCCATCGCAACGACAACAGCTGAAGCGGAGTTTCTTGCAGCTGGTAGTTGCTGTGCTCAAATACTCTGGATACAACATCAGCTGAAGGACTATGGAGTCGATGCTTCTGAAGCTCCTATTCTCTATGACAACACTAGTGCGATCGCGATCACCCAGAATCCAGTACTGCATTCAAGAACAAAGCACATCGACATCATGCATCATTTCATAAGGGACCATGTTCTAAAGAAGGACGTCCGGTTGGCGTACGTGTCGACTGAGCAGCAAGTTGCTGACATCTTCACAAAGCCTCTACCAGACGCTAAGTTTTCTTATTTTAGAACATCTTAGATATCCTTGAACTGCCTTGATTGTCTGTGAGCTAACGCATTTTTTTAGGTTGTTAGCTGTCGCTTAAATCAGCTGCAAGTCTTTTGTTCAGGGGGAACGCCTAAGACTTTCAGCTGAGGCAAGCTTCTCGCGTTGGAAGAATACCAGTCACAGAGGGAACCAGGAGCTGAATTGTTAAGCGTGACGTCAGCTGAATATGTTACGTCTGGACACACTCAGATGTTACATATACATAGCTGATGCTTATTTGTGATCAGCTCCTGCCACCCTCAACGATATATTCAATCAGCAGTAAAGATATTACATTTTCTGCACCAGCTGTGACATAATATGAATGGCGCGCATTTTCATTGTACGATTAAAATATTTTGAAAATATCTTCAAAAATCATTTCCAAAATTGTACGCGCCTCTGGATGATTGACACGTGTTGTCATCATTCGAAAAGTCACATCTACATCTTCTCTCTCCAGTAATTTTTTGCATTCCCTGAATATATTACGTCGTTCTCTATTCACTTTTCGCTTACCTTGCAAACTTTGTTCTCTGGTATTCTCGTACTCTCTTGTGTTCTTTTGCGAATATTTTTCAGGCAATCTTCACTCATTCAACGACGACGATGGCATCCTCTTTGATTAGCAGCAGCCTTCACATCGATTTCGACTCAGTCTTTGGCATTGACGATGCTGGACTTGTACAAATGTTTGAATCGTTTATTGCGACGGGGTTCAAGAACTTTCTAGGTTGTCCCACCATATTCTACGAAGCTGCACTCATCGAGTTCTTCGAAAATGGTTTAGTCAGAGATGGAATGGTGGTCAGCACCATAGGGGGAACGATGGTTGAAATTTCTGAAGAGATTTTCGCTGCGGCGTTTGAACTGCCCATGGAAAGATTGACGGACTTGTCAGAAGTCCCAAAAGATGTGGTGTTTGATGCGCGAAGCCTCTTTTCTGAAACTAAGGAGCAAGTGGGCCTTTCCTGTCTCAAGAGGGAAATGAAGATCGAGTATCGTCTACTAAGTGACATACTGGCAAAGACTATTTATGTCAAAGCAGGGTATTTTGATGCAGTGACCCGCAAAAGATTCTTGTTGATGACTGCTATTACTTTTGATGTGGAAGTGAACTGGAGCCGGTTGTTGTTTGATGTTCTGAAAGACATGGTTACACCAGGCTCCAGGCAAGCAAAAGGGTATGCGATTCAAATCTGTGTTCTGTTGAAGAATGTGCAGGGATTGGAGTTGGTGGAATCCAAGGCATTTCCTACCCCCAGGATTCTAACTGAGAAAACAGTTCATCGGTATGTGGTTATTAATGAGAAGGTTGGTGCAGAGGAAGTAGTCTATGCCCCAAAGGTGAAGAAAGCGCCCAGGGCAAAGGAAGAGTCCAAGAAGAGACCAGCAGATGTTGTTGCGACTGAACCAGTCGCAAAGAAGAAAAGGGCGACAAAGAAGAAATCTGGTTTGGAGAATGTACCGGTTGCACAGGAAGCGGTTCCCATTCAAATCATTGAGCCAATTCCTGCTGCACCTGCTGAAGATTTTATCGTGGAAGAGTCAAGGGAAGCTACATCAGCTGCCCCTTTGATGAAGAAATATCTGCTGAAGAGCAACCAACTGTTGAGGTTGCTGCTGCGACTGGTGTACAAGAACCAGCCGTTGAGCATGTGGATGAACAGGTGGCAGAGACAACAGCTGACGAGGAAACAGCTGTTAAATATGTTGAAATGATTGATGAGTCAGTTTCCTTGCCCGCTGAAGCATCTATTGTTAACAAGGATGTATATACTGCTGATGACGTGGATGTTATCATTGAGCAGGTCAGCCGTTGAGCATGTGGATGAACAGGTGGCAGAGACAACAGCTGACGAGGAAACAGCTGTTAAATATGTTGAAATGATTGATGAGTCAGTTTCCTTGCCCGCTGAAGCATCTATTGTTAACAAGGATGTATATACTGCTGATGACGTGGATGTTATCATTGAGCAGGTCTTGGCTGAAACCGTTCATATTGGAGCAGATGAGGAATAACAAGATGTGGATACATCTGATGTTGGGGATAAGACAGCCGAAACAGATGATAGGGAGAAACATTGGTTTGATCTATCTTATGTGGAAATAATTGCTCAAATGACTGAAAGATCAGTTGTCACTCCTAGTGACACTGATGAAGAAATGGGAACAACAGTTGGAACAAATGTTGGTGTTCAAACAGAATCTTTTCAGTATGATTATTTTGTGGAGGAACCCTTGGAGGGAGCAGAGCAGGTGAACGAAATGGAGATGGGTGAAGCTGAGCAGTCGATGGGTGAAAGGACCGATGCAGATGAAGCTATGTCACTGGAGGACATCTTAATGACAATTCCAGTGGATGTTGCATTACCTTCTGCTGGTGTGGAGATTACAAAGATTACTTTGGGCAAGGATATCAAAATTCAGGGAGTCGATGAAAGGACCTGGTACATGGCCAATCATCCACGGATTCCGGTTGATGATAAAGGTGTTGGCATACAATGGCGGATCCGGATCCCGTTTCTTGGGGGCACAACGGAAGTTAAAATTTTGCCCCGAGAAACGTTCAATACATTAAAAACAATCAATAAACATTCATAGGGCGTTTATCGAATTGCTACCTTGCTGGCGTCTAGGCGCCTGGCTCCGACCAGTTTCACGAGGAAAACGGCACTTCAAACGGTAGGCGGCAGAACAGGGGCAGATGCATGCTTCGTCTTCAGAGTCTCGAAGCTTGTCTCACATTTTTCGTTCCAGTTGAACTTGGATTTCTTCTGGGTGAGTTTAGTGAGTGGTAGGGCTATTGAAGAAAAACCTTCTATGAACTTCCGATAATAGCCGGCCAATCCCAAGAAGCTTCTAACTTCTGTCACTGTCTTAGGTGCAGGTCAGTCCATGATGGCTTCTACCTTCTTTGGATCCACTGATACGCCTTCGTCGGAAATTATATGGCCTAGGAATGCCACACTCTTAAGCCAGAATTCGCACTTCTTGAATTTGGCGTACATCTGTTTCTCTCACAGGGTTTGGAGAGTAATTCGGAGATGTTCCTTGTGGTCTTCTTCACTTGATGAATACACGAGTATATCATCTATGAACACCACCACAAACTTGTCGAGTAATGGTCTGAACACATGGTTCATGAGGTCCATGAAAGCCGTTGGTGCATTGGTTAGACCAAATGGCATCACTGTGAATTCATAATGACCATACCTTGTCCTAAATGCAGTTTCAGGGACATCCTCCGCCTTGATCTTTAGCTGGTGATATCCGGACCTCAAATCCAACTTGGAGAAGGTTGTAGCTCCCTTGAGTTGATCAAAGAGGTCGTCGATCCTTGGAATAGGATACTTGTTCTTGATTGTGATCTTGTTCAACTCTCTGTAGTCGATACACAATCTCATGGTTCCATCCTTCTTCTTGACGAACAAGACTGGAGCTCCCCAAGGTGACACATTGGGTCAGATCTGATTTTTGTCTAGCAGTTCTTGTAGTTGGTCCTTGAGCTCCTTAAGTTAAGCAGGTGCCATTTGATAGGGTGCCTTGGATATTGGAGCCGACCCTGGCACTAGGTTGATTTCGAACTCAATTTATCTGTCCGGAACTTTTCCAGGTAAGTCATCTGGAAACACATCTGCGAACTCATGCACTACCGGGATGTCTTCTATCTTGAGTTCGTCTCCTTCTTTCACTTCATGGACCATAGCCAAGAAAACTTCTGCTCCGGTCTTCATGGCTGTCCATGCTTGGGCCGCAGAAAGTAGGGACTTTCTCTCCTTGTTCTTACAATGATATATCAGCTCTTATTGATTGAGGGTTAGGAGCTTCACGCTCTTATCTCGACAGTCCACTAATGCATGATGCTTAGCTAGCCAATCCATCCCTAATATGGCGTCAAACTCGACCATGTTGAGTTGTATCAAGTTCACGAAGAATGGATGGTCGCTTATCTATAACTCGCAGTTTCGATGGATTTTATGTGTCTCGATGGTAATGTTTGTAGGAGTTGCTACTCTATAGGGTTCAGACAACATTTCAGGCTCTAATCCTAACTTCTTAGCAAATCTCCTACATATGAACGAATGCGTGGCACCACAATCAAAAAACACATAAGCAGGCAGCTTGTTGATAAAAATGGTACCTGCCACCACGTCGTTGGCGTCTTCAGCTTCCTCCTGTGTCATTGCGAACACGCGAGCGTTGGGCTTGTCCTCTCGGGGCTTTGGCTTGTTCGGAGTTGTATTGCCTGACCCAACCTTTGGACCTTGGTTCTCCGGACAATTCGCAATTCGGTGGTCTAACTTTCCACACTTGAAGCATGCACCGCTCTGCTTGCGACAGTCTCCACTATGACGTTGGCCGCAGGAGGAGCAAATTGGTAACGTCGGTTTGTTCGGTGTAGGTGCTGAGCTGCGGTTGTTGAAGTTTGGCCGCTTTTTCTTGGGCCCACCGTGCGAAGTCTGAACATTGAGGGGGCGTTTGTTTTTGTTGTCAGCTTCCCACCTCTTTATGTCAGTTTCTACCCGGATTGCAGCACCCATTAAGTCTTCGAGACTCATGTCTTGGTAGACCGCAAGGGCTGACTGGATACGGCTGTTCAGACCCTTCTTGTAATGGTGCATTTTTAGAGTGTTATCCGCCATGATCGTGGGGACATAGATGCCCAAAGAATTGAACTTGGAGGTATACTCTACTTCCGACATGTCTGCGGTCTGAGTGAAGGTCTCAAACTGGCTGAGCCTTTGCATTCGTACTTGCATGGGAAAGTACTGTTTCAAGAATGCTTCTCGAAACCTCTGCCACGTCATAGCTTGTCCATTGGCAGTCATGGTGGGCTCAACCGCTTCCCATCATTTCCCAGCTTTACTATCAAGGAGTGGTGTTACCACATCCACTTTGACTGCGTCTGGGACCTCCAGTAGTCGAAGTTGCGTCTCGATGTTCTTCATCCAGGTCTGAGCAAATTCTGGGTCGTGGCTCCCATCGAATGTGGGGGCTTTATTCTTGTGGAGGGACTCGTAATAGAACTTCGTCCCACGAGGTGGAGGGGGAGGAGGAGGAGCTTGGTTATGGTTGGGGCTAACCAACCCTTGAAGCGTTGTGGCAACAATCGTAGCTATTGCCATTAGGTCTTCTCTGCTAAGACCAGTTCCAGTGTTTGAGGATCCTTCGCCTCCATTGTTCCTATCGCTCCTTTGATCGCCTGCCATATTCTTCCATAGGGAATCTTATTAAGAATGAAGGTGTATAAATGTGAAAGGTCGAGAATAAGATATTTTGAAGGGCTAAGCAATTTATTCGAATAGAAAGATGAATTGAGTACAAAGCTAAAATATTTCCTATTCATCATCTATCTCTCCCTCGCACAAAGGAATATCCTCAATCTCTTCCTCTTCCGGTTGTTCTTCCGTTTCCTCTTCCCATTCATCATCGAATGGACCAGGCGCATTGTTCGATTCTTGGAGACCTTGGATTTTTTGGAGTAGGCTATCCTTCTCCTCGACCAGGGCCTCGATGATCAAGTGTTGTGCTTGCATCGAGTCTTCGGCTTCGTGGATACGAGACTAGAACTTCTGATGGCACTCCACATGGTTTGCTTTAACTTGTTGTTTCTTAACTTTCATCTTTTCAATCTTCTTGGATATGCTAAGGCCTATCTCAGTCAGTCCGGCAATGACCTTATGTGAGGCTTCTAAGGCTACTTGAGTATCTTCAAGTTCTTTCTTCGTGGTGGCAAATCCTCGTCTCTCAGTGGATAATTGGGCTCTAAGGCGCCTAATCGTGCGGCCTTTGTTATCGAGGGCAATCTGTTTCATACGGAGGGCAGCCGCATCACGAGTACGAGGAGCAGAGAGGGCCATTTCCTAAAGTCTGAGGATATTTCCAAAAACATGAAGTCGTGAGGTTAATCCATAAACAGAAGATACTAACCATAGGGATTTCAGAACTTAAGTCGGAGTCCTGTACAAAAGGTTAGTGTAATTTCAAAAGGAAAAAATGTGTATTCGAAGGCAACACTGGTCTGTCGCCAAAATCCAAAATTCTTCCTCAATATTGAGAATTTCATATTTGGTTTCCCAACTGGATTATGTACCTGGTGAGCTCTGATACCACTAAAATGTCACGTCCCGAGACCGAGACTCATGACATCGGCAATATTAAACAATTATGAAAATTTTAAAACATTAAGCCATCATAGCATAGCTCAAACCAGTCTATTAATAATCGAAATCTGATCGTTTTTACATCTGAAAATAAAATTTGAATAACAGAATGCGGAAGCGAAAAATACATAATTAAACAGAAATCTGAATCTTCACCAGCCCCAGAATTGTTCTTGCTCTTCTTCTTCTACCTGCTCTTCATTCTTATCTGGGTGGAGAAGTAAGGGGTGAGTGTTTGGGGAAACACGGGGATACCATTCGAGCATAACAATTATATATATATATATATACATATATGACTGAATTGAGAACAGAACATAATCAGAACAGAGCAGGGCATAACAGAACAGAGCATAACATAATAGAGCATAGCATGACAAATAGCGGATAGCACTGATGATTACGTCGTATATATGGTTTACTGATCAGTCCCTAATTTTTATTCCTCTAAGGGGTCGAGGCCATGTGGTTACACCAAGTAACCCAGAGTGCGGAATATTCCGTAGACCCATATTACGATAGCAAAAATCAATGCAAACGGAGCTTTGAAATGGAACAAAAATCTTGATTTAAAAGGTGCTCGAACAGTAGGCCTAATACAGAATTTCGGCATGAATAATACATAATATATACCAAGCGAATAATATAGCAAAAACCCACTTACAGAAATCTAAATTTTGTATGAACTCTGAGGTGAACGCTGGTAAGTTGTGCAGGAAAAACTCTGGTACAGTTTCTAAGTCCGTTTGTAAAATTTCTGGTGCACAACGTTTGGTAGCAAACTCTGGATCACGCGCTAGCTTTCAATTTGTGCAGGGTTTTGGCTAAGAAATCTGCTAGAATTTCCGCAGAACTTTGGCGTGAAGAAATGTTGCTTTTCTGACTGTGAATTTTGAAATAGTGTGAGGAGTTCTGTGGTTGTCCTCTGGTATTTATAGGCGTAGAGGTGAGGAAGTCGAGCGTCCGCCATTAAAGGCCCTTAAATCCCTAATTACGTCGACTGTTACACGCGCAGGATTTAAACCATGGATTTAAGAGTTTTAATTGGCCATTAATCCTCTCAATTTGACGGTTACTGCGTGAAATCTGCTTTGTACGCGTGAGAATTCCTTCTGAATTTCACGGGTGAAGTTTCCTATACCAAGAATCTAGATTCGCGTCAAGGAACCTGAATTCTGAAGTTTCATGGAGAAGATGAAGCCTGTGAAATCTGATTTTTTTACGTCACTACCGATCAGATCTCTCGTGTCGTGAAATCTGAATTTTTAAATGGTGAAATCTAGTTTTTCGTTGGAGAAGTCTGATTCTCGCTCCACGCCTATCAGATCTCTCGCTTGCTCATCAGACCTCACAATTACGGGAGAGATCTGTTTTCGCATGCGTAAGTCATACGACGTCGTTTGTGAAAAACCAGATCTCTCTTTCGCCCGCGCGCCCAAAACAGATCTCTCAACAACGGCGTCGTTTCCACTTGGTCCAAACGCTGTCGTTTTGCTAAAAACACGCTGTGTATGCTTGCGCGCCTCTCGAATTCAGATCTCTCCCCAAATCTGCTTTGACCATGTGGGATCTCACACTGGGTCAGATCTGCTTTTTGTCTAGCAGTTCTTGTAGTTGGTCCTTGAGCTCCTTAAGTTCAGCAGGTGCCATTTGATAGGGTGCCTTGGATATTGGAGCCGACCCTGGCACTAGGTTGATTTCGAACTCAATTTCTCTGTCCGGCACTTTTCCAGGTAAGTCATCTGGAAACACATCTGCGAACTCATGCACTACCGGGATGTCTTCTATCTTGAGTTCGACTCCTTCTTTCACTTCATGGACCATAGCCAAGAAAACTTCTGCTCCGGTCTTCATGGCTGTCCATGCTTGGGCCGCAGAAAGTAGGGACTTTCTCTCCTTGTTCTTACCATGATATATCAGCTCTTCTTGATTGAGGGTTAGGAGCTTCACGCTCTTACCTCGACAGTCCACTAATGCATGATGCTTAGCTAGCCAATCCATCCCTAATATGGCGTCAAACTCGACCATGTTGAGTTGTATCAGGTTCGCGAAGAATGGATGGTCGCTTATCTATAACTCGCAGTTTCGATGGATTTTATGTGTCTCGATGGTAATGTTTGTAGGAGTTGCTACTCTATAGGGTTCAGACAGCATTTCAGGCTCTAATCCTAACTTCTTAGCAAATCTCCTAGATATGAACGAATGCGTGGCACCACAATCAAACAACACATAAGCAGGCAGCTTGTTGATAAAAATGGTACCTGCCACCACGTCGTTGGCGTCTTCAGCTTCCTCCTGTGTCATTGTGAACACGCGAGCGTTGGGCTTGTCCTCTCGGGGCTTTGGCTTGTTCGGAGTTGTATTGCCTGACCCAACCTTTGGACCTTGGTTCTCCGGACAATTCGCAATTCGGTGGTCTAACTTTACACACTTGAAGCATGCACCGCTCTGCTTGCGACAGTCTCCACTATGACGTTGGCCGTAGGAGGAGCAAATTGGTAACGTCGGTTTGTTCGGTGTAGGTGCTGAGCTGCGGTTGTTGAAGTTTGGCCGCTTGTTCTTGGGCCCACCGTGCGAAGTCTGAACATTAAGGGGGCGTTTGTTTTTGTTGTCAGCTTCCCACCTCTTTAAGTCAGTTTCTACCCGGATTGCAGCACCCATTAAGTCTTCGAGACTCATGGCTTTGTAGACCGCAAGGGCTGACTGGATACAGCTGTTCAGACCCTTCTTGTAATGGTGCATTTTTAGAGTGTTATCCGCCATGATCGTGGGGACATAGGTGCCCAAAGAATTGAACTTTGAGGTATACTCTACTACCGACATGTCTGCGGTCTGAGTGAAGGTCTCAAACTGACTGAGCCTTTGCATTCGTACTTCCATGGGAAAGTACTGTTTCAAGAATGCTTCTCGAAACCTCTGCCACGTCATAGCTTGTCCATTGGCAGTCATGGTGGGCTCAACCGCTTCCCATCATTTCCCAGCTTTACTATCAAGGAGTGGTGTTACCACATCCACTTTGACTGCGTCTGGGACCTCCAGTAGTCGAAGTTGCGTCTCGATGTTCTTCATCCAGGTCTGAGCAACGTTCTGGGTCGTGGCTACCATCGAAGTGGGGGCTTTATCTTGTGGAGGGACTCGTAATAGAACTTCATCCCACGAGGTGGAGGGGGAGGAGGAGGAGCTTGGTTATGGTTGGGGCTAACCAACCCTTGAAGCGTTGTGGCAACAATCGTAGCTATTGCCATTAGGTCTTCTCTGCTAAGACCAGTTCCAGTGTTTGAGGATCCTTCGCCTCCATTGTTCCTATCGCTCCTTTGATCGCCTGCCATATTCTGCCATAGGGAATATTTATTAAGAATGAAGGTGTATAAATGTGAAAGGTCGAGAATAAGATATTTTGAAGGGCTAAGAAATTTATTCGAATAGAAAGATGAATTGAATACAAAGCTAAAATATTTCCTATTCATCATCTATCTCTCCCTCGCACAAAGGAATATCCTCAATCTCTTCCTCTTCCGGTTGTTCTTCCGGTTCCTCTTCCCATTCATCATCGAATGGACCAGGCGCATTGTTCGATTCTTGGAGACCTTGGATTTTTTGGAGTAGGCTATCCTTCTCCTCGACCAGGGCCTCGATGATCAAGTGTTGTGCTTGCATCGAGTCTTCGGCTTCGTGGATACGAGACTGGAACTTCTGATGGCACTCCACATGGTTTGCTTTAACTTGTTGTTTCTTAACTTTCATCTTTTCAATCTTCTTGGACATGCTAAGGCCTATCTTAGTCAGTCCGGCAATGACCTTGTGTGAGGCTTCTGAGGCTACTTGAGTATCTTCAAGTTCTTTCTTCGTGGTGACCAATCCTCGTCTCTCAGTGGCTAATTGGGCTCTAAGGCGCCTAATCGTGCGGCCTTGGTTATCGAGTGCAATCTATTTCATACGGAGGGCAGCCACAGCACGAGTACGGCGAGCAGAGGGGGCCATTTCCTAAAAATCGAGGGTATTTCCAAAAATATAAAGTCGTGAGGTTAATCCATAAACAGAAAGTACTAACCATAGAGATTTCAACCATTCGAGCATAACAATTATACATATATATATGACTGACTTCAGAGCAGAACATAACCAGAACAGAGCAGAGCATAACAGAGCAGAGCATAACATAACAGAGCATAGCATGACAGATAGCACTGATGATAACTTCGTGTCTATGGTTTACTGATCAGTCCCTAATTTTTATTCCTCTAAGGGGTCGAGGCCATGTGGTTACACCAAGTAACCCAGAGTGCGGAATATTCCGTAGACCCATATTACGATAGCAAAAATCAATGCAAACGGAGCTTTGAAATGGAACAAAAATCTGGATTTAAAAGGTGCTCGAACAGTAGGCCTAATACAGAATTTCGGCATGAATAATACATAATATATACCAAGCGAATAATATAGCAAAAACCCACTTACAGAAATCTAAATTTTTGGATGAACTCTGAGGTGAACTCTGGTAAGTTGTGCAGGAAAAACTCTGGTACAGCTTCGAAGTCCGTTTGTAAAAATTTCTAGTGCACAACGTTTGGTAGCAAACTCTGGATCACGCGCTAGCTTTCAATTTGTGCAGGGTTTTGGCTAAGAAATCTGCTAGAATTCCGCAGAACTTTGGCGTGAAGAAATGTTGCTTTTCTGACTGTGAATTTTGAAATAGTGTGAGCAGTTCTGTGGTTGTCCTCTTGTATTTATAGGCGTAGAGGTGAGGAAGTCGAGCGTCCACCATTAAAGGCCCTTAAATCCCTAATTACGTCGACTGTTACACGCGCAGGATTTAAACCATGGATTTAAGAGTTTTAATTGGCCATAATCCTCTCAATTTGACGGTTACTGCGTGAAATCTGCTTTGTACGCGTGAGAATTCCTTCTGAATTTCATGGGTGAAGTTTCCTGTACCAAGAATCTGGATTCGCGTCAATGAACCTGAATTCTGAAGTTTCATGGAGAAGATGAAGCCTGTGAAATCTGATTTTTTTACGTCGCTACCGATCAGATCTCTCGTGTCGTGAAATCTGAATTTTTAAATGGTGAAATCTAATTTTTCGTTGGAGAAGTCCGATTCTCGCGCCACGCCTATCAGATCTCTCGCTTGCTCGTCAGACCTCACAATTACGGGAGAGATCTGTTTTCGCATGCGTAAGTCATACGACGTCGTTTGTGAAAAACAGATCTCTCTTTCGCCCGCGCGCCCAAAACAGATCTCTCAACAACGGCGTCGTTTCCACTTGGTCTAAACGCTGTCGTTTTGCTAAAAACACGCTGTGTATGCTTGCGCGCCTCTCGAATTCAGATCTCTCCCACAAATCTGCTTTGACCATGTGGGATCTGCTTTGACCAGGTGAGATCTGGTTTGACCCGATATTTTTTTTTTCACAACTACTACCATAACTAACAGAACTATAAGAACTCGAATTCGACCATCTCTTAAACTGCTTCCCTCAAGGCTTGAACCTCTGGCGATTAGACTGCTGCAACGTCTGAGGAGGTTGAAACGATTGCTTCCTTTCTGACAAGGTTTGGAAACTGTGTCCAGCTATCGACTGAACCTGATTCTGCGCTTCCAAAAGACTCTCCTCAATGTCCACCGCTCTATCCACTGCCTCAGCATAATTCGCAGGAGAACCAGCTAATGCCATACGGAACTAATCGGGCCTCAACCCTCTTAGAAACTTGTTCCTCTTCGTCATCTTCTGGTTAGCAACGTGGGGAACATACAACAGAAGCGAAGAAAACTGTCTAGCATACTCGGCCACACTTAAGTTCCCTTGATTCAGATTATCGAACTCCCGCTCACGATTATTGTAATTGGACTCAGGGGTATACTCCTGGTGAAAAGCTGCACAGAAGCTCTCCCAAGAAATCAAAGCTCCACTCTCTCTCATGACTCGGGAAGTACCCTTCCACTAGCCTTGAGCATGATCCCTCAACTGCAACACAGCAAACTTCAGTCTCTTCTCTTGGTTGTACTCCACCGTGTCAAACAGCTCCTCCATGAGCTCCAACCAGCCTTCAGACATCAAACCACTCTCAGCGCCAGTGAACGTAGGTGGATTTATCCTCTGAAACCTAGCCAACACTAGCTCCATCTCGCCAATATTTCTAGTCACATCTTCCACCTCTACCTCTGCCTGTCTAGCTCGATGATGCAAAGACACACTCTGCTGCTCAACATCCTCATCGCTTCCCGGGGCTCTAGACTCCCCAACTACCTGCCTAACGGTTCTACTTCTACCTCTCCTTGGCGGCATCTACCAAAACTCAAAGGTAAGAACCACAAGCAGATAATTCACAGAGGCAGATAACAAAATCACAGAAATCACAGAGACAATCACAAACAAAAGCTCAAACTCTGTGCCTAGACTCAAGTGTGATGAAAAAATATCGAGCTTATCCCAGTTTAAGCTCTGATACCAAGATGTCAGGCCCGGTACGCTTAAACATGGTTTACTTACTCAATTAATAATCATTACACGGAAGCAATAAAATATGGGCTAAAATTTTTCATTTTGGGCCTGAACTAAAATCAACTCTTACAATACAATCGTACTAAAAATATGAATTTTGACTCAAAAATCCAAACAACAACAAATCATAACCAAGTAGGCAATAAATACAGATCGCAGGGCATTCCCTAGTTTATAATACAATACATAATGTATAACTGAGACTCAAAACGAGGATCAACCAGCTGACGCTCCACTCGGTCCAATTGGATTACCTGAAGATCCTGCAAAGGCCAACACAGATCAAAGCAGCCCAAAAGATGGAAAACAAAACGAGGTCAAACCTCAGTAAGAAGAGAAATATACCACAGCTATCAGGTACACATGCAACATATCTCATCCTCTTGTGATCTTCAGGTGCAAAGAATCAGCCGACCATCACAGGGAAGTGGTATTCAGTCACGACGACTCAGCCGGCCACCACAATATCAATGTTGGACCTTTCAGGCACGATGACTCAACCGGCCGATCACAACGTGCAAAGGAATTCAGATCACAAGAGAATCAGGTTCAATATGTATGCCTAAATGCACAGCAGACTCATGCTTAATTCAATGCATATGACGCACATGCACCACAACATATTAGAGCAAATAATCAACACATAGACCACAACAAATTCAACACGAGAGACATATCCCAAAGCTGATATCAAAGCTGCTAAATCTAGCTCAATTCGTACCTCAAATCTCAATTCTACCACGACAGATCACGCAGGACGCAGCTCCAACTTCCTGCTCAAATATGCTACTCACCAGCTTCTCAAAAGCTCAAACGGGAAATGCCTACAGGCCCAAATCCAAAAGCTCAAACAGATCGGAAGAACTATCGACCAGAATTTCGCGAAGATTCTCGAACCTGCAACTACTTTGCGCTCCCTCAACATGCCGATCCAAAGCTCCAAATTTGTATCAATCAAAAGGTCTACAGGAGACGAACTCAGCGCCACCAGCCTTGCTCCAAACAGCAGCGTCAATAGACGAAAAACAAAAGAATTAGGGTAGGATGAACAGTAAGGGTTTGAAGAACAGATATAAGTTGATAGTTTCCTAGGGAAGAAGATAGGAAATATCCGGTCTCAAAATCGTCTAAGGGTTGATCGACACTTATATTAATTCTCCCAGTCAGCGCTACAGTAGAAGTAAATTGAGCTCAGAGCTTAGCACTACACCAGATCTGATTCCTCTACTCTACACCAGCTCACGACCACCAAAACGACGTCGCATTGGAGTCCGACTCTCATCAAATCTGATGCTCGCTAAACGACGTCGCATCTATTACACTCATCCAGCGTCAAATATGGTATACTCCAAACGACATCGTATCGCTTACTCTCAACCTGCGTCTACCTGGGTAACCCAAAACAACATCGTTTCGTCTCACGCTCATGACAACCCGCTCAATCACACGAGGGTCAGTTCTGGACACCCAGATCTTACTCAAATCTGAAAACAACGAACCGGTCTACTCAAACCGCGAACCAAACCGATCCTCACAGTGATTCTAATTCACTCACGCGGGGTATTCTCCAAATCTAAACTCCAGCTGCTCCCAATACACCAAATCTGCCCAGCGCTTACTCTCTCCCTTCACTCAATGATTCACACCCAATTCACTTCTAAGTCAAATCCAAAGCTCCTTAATAGCTTACTCAGCACGAGATACCTCTCGGGACTAAATCACCATTCAGATTTGACTAAGTCGTTAATTACTAACTAATGATTTCCAGTCCTCACAACCATAAGCTAGAATGGACACCGTAAGCTGAGTTGACCATCGTAAGCTGAGTTGACCACCTTAAGCTGAGTTGGCCAACGTAAGCTGAGTAGAGCATACTAAGATAAGCGGAGGTTTGCGATCTGATCTGCGTACTCTAAGCTGAGTCAAGTTCTCTGTGATGTTTAGTGCACGATCTGGTCCAAAGGACTGAGCTGATCTGGGTAGATGTGATGATCTGAGTACTGCAAGCTGAGAGGAGAGTGCGTGACCTGAGCCCCTAAGCTGAGCTATTGAGGTTTGAGCAGTACCAGGTAGTGCTTGCTACTCTAGATATCATAAGCTGAAATCTAATCACCACGAGATGATCTGCGAACTCAGATCGGGGGACATCTGGGTTACAGACCCATAGACTATTCGACTCTAGTAAGTGTAATTCGGGATTTTCAGTTCTAGGGGAAGTCCACGGTCATAAAAATTTAAAATGATGATTTTAAGTTTATTTATAATGTTTAAGTAGTACAAATAATTTTTACGAATTATGAAGTTTGTGAAAATTTTGAGGATAAGAAAAGTTGATGATTTTGAGGTATGAGGTTGTAATTGAAGCAGAATGTAAGTGTTAAAGGAAAAATATTTTGAATGATAGAACTGGGCTGTGGTGTTTCTAATATGACGGATATGGTGGTCGCGAGACGTTCCGTTTGGCCATATAAACATGACAGATATGGTGGCAGGGAGACATACCGTTTGGACATATAAACATCAGGCGACTTGATGTTCGAGGGACTACGGTCAAGAAACGGAGTTAACTAGAAATCTTTTTATTTATGAGTTTATTTCATATGCATGAATTTTAGAAAAATGATTTGAGATGATGTTTTTCTTATGCATTTAAAGTTTGAGAAAAATTATTTGAGTATAAGTATGTTAATGCATGTGCTTGTATTATTTAGTACTTGTTATCCTTCAGTTTTTTACTTGTTGAGCCCTTAGGCTCACTACATTTGATTGGTACAGATAATGCAGAGACTGATGTCGAGGGGTAGGACCTTTGAGCGGATGGCAGTTCAGCTTGGTACATTCCCAGCGACCTTGCGTTTTTACGCTGATGTTTAGAGAAAAATCTTTATTTGTGTATGGGTTACGGTACGCTCTTTTGGAGAAGAAATATTTTTTAAAATTCGAGGTTTGTAGCACAATTTATTTGATTTATGATGAATTATTTTCATCGGTGCTACAACTTTGTTCTAAATTCCTATGTATTTTACGATATTGAGATTTATTGAAGCTTTCGAATTTATACAAAAAAAAATTCCGCATTTATACTACTAGAAAAAGAGAATAGTTTGAGGGTGTTTCAGGACATCTATCTATGTGTCATGGGGTCACTCTATCCAAGTCGATGTCTCCCAAGATTGACGAGGAGATAGAGAAGATGACATGAGTATGCGTCGACAATATGTAGTATAATGTATGGCATGATATCTACTGGGTCCAATGTCACCTATGCTCTGAGCATCATGAGCAGATATTAAACCAACCCTGTCCAAATGCATTGGATGGTCGTTAAGGATATAGTTAAGTATTTGTGTTAGGCCTGATGCTCAAAATACAGAAATAAGCACACAATAAATAATAAAATGTGGAAGCATAAAAAGTGGTTAAAAATTTTCTTTTGGCCTGAACATAAAATACATCTTAAAAATGTTCACATACTCAAATACAGACTTTGATTCAAAAGCCACCAGTAAAAAGACTCATCAACCACATATGCATATAACAATATAAACAATCAAATAAGCAATAGAACAGTTACACAGGGAATCCCTTGGCATTGCTCGATACAATAATAATTTGGACTCTCAAACGCCTATAGAGCTCCAGCTGACGCATCACTTTGATTATCTTATCTACCTGAAAATCCTTCAGTGGACAAACACATGACCAAATCAGCCCCAAAGAAAAACAAATGAGATCAAACCTCGGTATGAAGAGCAATCATGAAACATCAATCAAATAAAACATACAACTTAACAAGTCATGCAATGCATGAGAGGTACAACGAATCATCGGAATCCAAAGCACATTGACTCATCTGGCGATCAAATATCAGTGGCCACAACGCATGTGAGATTGTGGGAGCTACCCCAGCCGTCCCACATGCACTACCAACAGCACAAATCATCAAGTTCAACCCAACTGGTGCCTTCAGCTCTTTGAGGGTGGGAGCTACCCACTGGTCCGCATGGGGTCACAATCTCGCAGCGGGGAGTCGAGGTTACGGGGGACAGCCGACACACCTCATTTTATTTTTCAGAAGCAGCATACGAGTTCTTTCAATCAGCATCAAAAATCGGTTATCAAGGAGTTCAATATCAACATGATATGCGGGTATGCAATGCCATCAAAATCACATAACAACATACAATATACACATGAAAACAACTTGGCAAGTCAGCACACATCCACAGCTCAACACATCGGCACACGCACAGATATGTTCACATGCTTATCTCAAAGCTGTAACTTGCAATCTCAATACGTACCTTGCTCAGATATTACCAAATACCTCATGCTAGCTACAAATCTGAAAGGAAACTCCACTCGGCTGGAAATCGAGAATAATAGTTCCCGAAGCTTCTCTTTGCTTTATCAGTTTGGCATATACGCAACTCCAAACTAGTACAATGTTGTAGAGCTTGAAATACGATTTCCAACGGTACCTCTCTTGTCCAAATCTTATCGGTCAAACTCTAGCAATTGGAATTTAAAGTTGTCAGATTAACAGTAACCACGAGGTTCGAGGAAAATATATGGGTCAAAAGCTCTCATTAGATAAGGTACTCGTGGTGTAAAAATGAAACGAACAGATTCTAGAAAAACATTTTTTTTAAACATTTGCGGAATACATAAACTGAAACTGTGGCTCGTTCCCTTTAAAACATTTTCTAAACTGTCACTTTAAAACATAAATGAAATAAATATATTAAATAGTAAATTCAACCGTACTGTTTGAAAATCATACTGCGAAAAGTGCTGAAATGAACAAGTTAAAACTAACATACTAAAAGTGTATCATAGCAAAAGATAACATCAATGCGGTCACGGGGTATAGCTGCTGCAGCGGGCGCTCAGAGGTCTTTACTGCCAGTCGGAATATACTCCACAGGGTCATCACCTGCACCATTTAAACCTAGTGAGCCTAGAGGCACAGCATGCTCTATCTTGTAACATAACAAAGTACGTACTAATAAAGTCGCATACAGGCACACACTTGTAATAAAATAACATGAATGCATGAATGATCTTAAAACATTGTTTCGTACATTTCATATTATACATAACATATAACATACATAAGGCATGACATAGCATAACATGAAAAACGTATGAGTCGTATCCTGAAGTGTGGACCATATTCGATTGATCAATCTATAAACCAACATACACGGTGGTGCGATTCACCCGACCATACCTCGGGATCCCTATAAAGTCACAACTCTATGCTGCCATTTCACCATGTCGTGAACACATGGATCCATAAGCTCGTAATACTTGAACAGAAGTTCAACGGGCCCGGTATCCCACATCCTCTCATCATAAACTTGCCACAAATCATTCAATTCCTTGGGTTTTGTCTTTTAAAAGAACATGCCTTTATCGTTTCATAAAAAATTCATGATGCGTTCATTTCGTAAAATCATGCAGTTAAAAATCTTAGCCCGTCAATGTAT
Organism: Dorcoceras hygrometricum; assembly: GCA_001598015.1. Classification (NCBI taxonomy): domain Eukaryota; kingdom Viridiplantae; phylum Streptophyta; class Magnoliopsida; order Lamiales; family Gesneriaceae; genus Dorcoceras; species Dorcoceras hygrometricum. The sequence goes on along the minus strand of KV009369.1, from coordinate 55,082 downwards.
ATTTAATCTTTTTCTTTAAAACATTTATGTACGTAGACTCTACATATATGATTAAATTTACATTCACGGGCTTCTACATTTTCTCTTCGGTCAAGAATTAGTTCAAGAGCCTGGCCCACTACTTCTAGACTTACATCAGCATTGACTTAGCCCAAGACTTAAGAGTTCCTCTTTAAAATTCCTAACACCATCCAATTTTGACTAATTTCAAACTCAATTTTGACTTTAAAATCAAAGGGCAAATTGACTAATTTCAAAACCAATTTTTGACTTAAAAATCAATTTAATCAAATTTTGACTTTTAAAAGGGTAACTTAATCAATTTTGACCCAAATGATCAATTTGACCAAATTAAAATCCAATAATCAGTTTTGACTTAACTAAAAATCCAAAGACTCAATTTTGACTTAAAAATTAAAGTAAACATCAAACACAATAAAATTAAAGGTTTGACTAAATTTAAAACATTTGACAATTTTCTTTAAAATTGGACATTTGACTTAAAATTAAAATAACCGGTTCATAATTAAAATAATTCGGACTAATTTTTAAAACATTTTTGACTCGAGACTCGATGAACTGACCCCAGTCCAATCAAACCAACCAACGGATTCAATTTAACTGAACCAACCGATAAACTAAACCTAACCCATGCACGCCGCGACCCTCATGCGACAACCTCTACTTCCACCGATCGTCCTCCTCGCTCCAGCCACCATGGCCTGAGGCCCGCCGGCCATACCACCCCAGGTCCAGCCGATCGTAACCTGACCGTCCCCAGCATGAACCACGGTCGCACCAAGGATAACGAGTCGCGAGAAGGCGCTGCATGGGCGGCGCATCTACAAGAGATCTGCACTACATCCTTGGCTCAGCCTTGGTTCGATCGAGTCCAGCCTTGCTCCCCTCACCTATGGACCACCATGAGCCCTCTTAGGATCCCTATGAACCACCTCCAAGTCCCTTTGAACAACCCTTGGCCGAATCATTCAAGGATTAAATCGAGATATGTTAGAAAAGCGTGAGTCATGCATTGATCAATAACAATGGTGCATAGATCTGAAATAAACACATATAATTCATGCATATTTTCATTAAAACAGCTTAATATGGCTTAAATGGTGAGAAAAAGAAAAGATATTACATGTCTGGCTTGGACAGAATGAAGATCTGCGAGTTACTGACGTGTGGGACGCGAGATCGGGGCACGATCGCTTTTGAACCACCAAATATCTAAAATTTTCGATGGGGAGTGTTATTGAGAGGAGAATAGGACGGCTAATCTTGAGAGTGGAGGCTAGGGTTGAACAAATTTTTGAGTTATGAAATAATGTTGGTGACCAAATTAACCCCAAATGTTTAATTAGGTAAAGAAAAGGGATTTTTACATGTTACCCATCACTTAAGTCTCCAAGTTAATTAAACCTCTAAAAAAGCTTTTTAAAACTTCTAATTTTCGAAACAAAGGCATCTCAAATTTTAAAACACCTTAAAAATCCAATAAAACAGCCCGTATAGGCAAAAAACGAGTTCCCCTCAAAAATAATCAAAACAACACCCAATTTTCAGAAATTGTTGTTTAAAAATATTATTCTTAAAAATCTAATAACTTAAAAAACTTAAATTATTTTCATCTCGATCGTCCCTAGTCTCGTCCACGCGTCCGTAACTCAAACAGGCTGAAAAACAAGGCATGCATACCATGCAACATAAAATCATGAACGAATCACATAAAATTACATGTAATCATCTAAAATTATTTTCCCCCTAGCCATACACTAATTTCTATGTAGTCGGGAATTCTAGGCGTTACAACTCTCTCCTCCCTATAGGATTTTCATCCCCGAAATTAAGTACGTACAAAATAACTCCGGGTAACGTGTCCGCATATCGGCCTCAGTCTTCTAGGTAGCTTCATCCTCCGAGTGACTCTGCCACCGGACTTTGACCATCGGAATACTCCGTGCTCTCAGCCTGCGCTCCTCCCGAGCTATAATATTCACTGGTCGCTCCTCAAATGATAGGTCTGGCTCTAACTGGAGCGGCTCAAAATCCAAAACGTGTGACGGATTTGGAACATGCTTCCGCAACATCGAGATGTGGAACACATTATGAACTGCTTCCAAACTAGGTGGTAACGCTACACGGTAAGCCAAAGTACCAACCCTCTCCAAAATATCAAACGACCCAATAAACCTCAGGCTGAGCTTGCCTCTCCGGCCAAAGCGCATCACGCCCTTCATAGGCGATATCCACACAAACACATGGTCCCCAACAGCTAGCTCCAGATCTCGTCTTCTCTAATCGACATAACTCTTCTGATGACTCTGGGCTATCCTCATCCGATCACGAATCCTCGTCACAATATTTGTTGTCTGCTGCACTTAATCCGGCCCAGTCAGCACTCTCTCTCCAACCTCATCCCAATGCACGGGATATCTGCATCTCCTCCCGTACAGCACCTCATACGAAGCCATCCCAATCGTTGCCTGAAAGCTGTTGTTGTAAGTGAACTCTACCAGTGGCAATCTCGAGTCCCACGTACCCAGGAAATCAATCACACGAGCTCTCAGAAAATCCTCCAGAATCTGGATGACCCTCTCTGACTGTCCCTCTGTCTACGGATGAAAAGCTGTACTGAATCACAATCTTGTCCCCAAGGCGGCATGTAGACTCCTCCAGAACCCAGACGTAAATCCGGTGTCCCTGTCAGACACAATAGAGACTGGTAGTATGCCATGCAGTCTGACAAGCTCTCTGATGTAAAGCTCTGTGTACTGCGTCAGGGTGAAAGTAGTCTTCACCGGTAAGAAATGCACCTGCTTGGTGAGTCTGTCCACAATCACCCATATCATCGTGTACCCTCTGGGACTTCTGGGCAATCCACCCACAAAATCCATCGTAATGTGCTCCCACTTCCACTCGGGAATAAGGAGTGGCTGTAACAACCCTGTCATTCGCTGATGCTCTGCCTTGACCTACTGACAAGTCAAGAAATCAGACACGAATCTCTCAATGTCCTTCTTCATCCCCGGCCACCAGTACAATGTCTGCAAATCTCTATACATCTTCGTACTCCCTGGGTGGATGGAGTACGTCGATACATGAGCCTCAGATAAGATATCGGATCTCAACGGTCCAGTACTCGGCACCCACATACGGCCTCTGAAACGGACTTTCCCATCCTCAACTGTGTACAGACCTCGTCCTCTGGCCTCATCTCGCTGTCTCCACTGCTGTAACTGCTAATCGGAGGCCTTCCCATCTCTAATCCTCTCTCGAAGAGTCGGCTGAATAGTGAACGTTGTTAAACTCGATGCACATCCCTTTGAATAGAAATCCAGACCAAATCTCTGAATCTCAGCCTGTAGTGGCCTCTCAACTGACAAACACGCCACTACTACAGTCTTCCGGCTCAAAGCGTCTGCCAGTACATTAGCTTTACCCGGATGGTAGCTAATGTCACAGTCGTAGTCCTTCACCAACTCTAGCCATCTGTGTTGCCTCATGTTCAGCTC
>KV009369.1:22794-51487 GCA_001598015.1 Dorcoceras hygrometricum | reverse complement strand
GTATAAGTCCTTGAAACAGATCTTGAGAGTTGGAGAATTTCCACGGGAACTGATCAGATGTGAGTGTTGGTGATCGCGCTCAGTTGTGGTGATGGAAATCTGGTATCGCAGGCGTCCAGAGGTGAGCTAGCATGTTTTCTTTGACGAGTAGATAAACTACGTTGTTTGGATTAGTTGGAACGACAGCGTTTTGTATTAGCGGGCGAGATTCAGATTTGAGTAGCGTTGGTCTTCAAATTTCGATAGGATCTGAGTGTTGAGATGCGATGTGTTTAGCATTTCATATTTGAGTAGCGGGTAACGTGTCCAGATGCTACAGTAGACTGTGCGAAATTGTTGGGATAAGTTAGGATCTGTTTTGTCGTAGAGTCATATCTGATGTAAGATTCAGATCTGAGTGGGAAATCAGTTTTGAGACTTTAAGTGTCGGTGGGTACTGTTCATCAGATTTGAGCAGATTTGACCTTCAAATAGAGGACTTTGTCTTCGTTCTTTATTATTCAGCTTCGACACTTAGTAATATTTCCCGATAGCGAATCCTGTCGCGACATCCTAGCTATTGTTCACCGAACCTTATCTTCTCCGATTGCCGACGGTAGACAGCTCCGATTGAAGTAAGAGTGGTAGTGCTGGACTCCTCTTGCTAAGACTCTTTGTTTGGTACAGCTTTTGGAAGCTTGCATGAAGCTTGGAGAGATTGCGAGACATCTCCCTTCTATAGTCTGTTAGCATAAGCGTGGCTTTTCTTCTGCCGTTCAGGTAGCTCATTGGGTAAGTGCTAAGATCCTACCTTGTGCTTCGTTTAGAGCCTTCTGTTGTGTTAGAATGGTAGGACAGATTTGGTTGAGCTCGTAGATCCCAATTCGTAGTTTCTGTGCTACTGTCCCTGAGCCAGTATCTGTGTTTGGCTTAGCAGGTGTGAGATCTATGTTTCTCGGGACTGATTTGTGGTAATTGTAGCTCAGAAGACTTGAGGTACCGATGTGAGCTTGTTTTACAACTTTGGATTGAGCATGGGTGATATTGCGTGCTGCTGTGTATGTCTTGCATAGTTGTATATGTTCTGTGTTGGACATTTATCTGTTTCATACGCGCATTTGTCATATTGAGCTCAGATCTTTTTTAGCCATGCCTTGTTGTTTTGATCTGTGTGTACCAGGTTTCCTGTTTTAGAGGCCAAGCGGGTAACTCCCGTCACCCTCATCTCCCGGCTGGGATCTGTTAGTCACTATGAGCGGAGTTGGGCAGCTCCACACCTCATGAGTTGGGCAACATCAGGTTGAGCTGTGTATGCATCTGGTGCCGTGTGTCGAGCATGGGTGATATTGCGTGCTGCTGTGATGTCTTGCATAGTTGTATATGTTCTGTGTTGGACATTTATCTGTTTCATACGCGCATTTGTCATATTGAGCTCAGATCTTTTTTAGCCATGCCTTGTTGTTTTGATCTGTGTGTACCAGGTTTCCTGTTTTAGAGGCCAAGCGGGTAACTCCCGTCACCCTCATCTCCCGGCTGGGATCTGTTAGTCACTATGAGCGGAGTTGGGCAGCTCCACACCTCATGAGTTGGGCAACATCAGGTTGAGCTGTGTTATGCATCTGGTGCCGTGTGTGAAGATGAGTGGGTAGCTCCCATATACTCACACACCCCATGGACACTGTTGTTCAGTTGATCTGATTCGTTTGTGGAGTAGTTCGTGAGATCCTTTGGCTCCCTATTTTCGATTGTAGTCTTGCTCTCATTCATAGCATTTGCATATTACTTGTCGCTTTCCATTTGCTGTTTTATGCTGCTCTCCGTACTGGGGTTTGACCCCGTGTCTCTCTGGGGCTGGTGTTTGTTTCATGTGTGTACTGTTCAGGTTTTTCAGGTTACTCAGCTGGTCGTGGAGTTGATCCAGCTGGAGGTGCCCCAGGAGGTGGTTAGAGTGTCCCAGTTAGCGTATAGCATATATGTATCGGTACTATTAGCCGGGGGATGCCCTGTGCTTTATTGTATTCAGTTGTAGTGTTGATGATTGGTGCTTGATGCATGCTGTACTGTTGTACTGTGGCTTTTAGCCTTGCTTATTTTGTAAACTGGGATATTTTGAGTATTGCATTATTTTAAATTATGTTATCTTTCAATCAGGCCAAAAGCGAAAAATTTTAGCCACTATTTTAAATGCTTCCGCTATTGTTTGTGTGGTTAAACTCTGTGTTTGTGCACGAGGCCTGACATTTTGGTATCAGAGCTTAAGCTGGGATAAGCTCAATTTCTTTGATCACACTTGAGTCTAGGCACAGTGTTGTTTGTTGCATGTGCTTGACTATGTGATTTATATGCTGAGTGATGTATTTGTTGCTGTGTGACCTTACCCTCTTAGTGCCTTCGTATATGCCGCCTAGACGTAGGGGTAGAGGTAGATGGCAGTTTCAGAAAGAGTCCAAAGGTCAGAACGAGGAAGTGAAGTGTAGTGTTCCTCGTCGTGGTCGTGATATACAGGTTGAGGTTACATGGAACTGGTGATGGCGAGGTTTTAGTGGATGAATCCTCAGATGTTTAACGGTCTTGAGTCTAGTTCCGATGCGGAGTCCTGGTTGCAGCACATTACAGGGTTGTTTGACCTTGTTAGGTATGATGACGAGCGTAGGCTGAGTTTGGCTACGTTTTAATTGAGGAGAGGTGTCGAGCGTTGGTTGAGAGGCGCTTCGAGGACTCTCAAGGAGACAGGTGTAGGGATCACGTGGAACAGATTTTGTACTTCCTTTTGTCAGGAGTACGTTCCGAATCCTTTGTAAATGCCAGGGAGCGTGAGCTTGATAACCTGGTGCGGGTAGCTATGTCTGTTGGAGAGTATGCCCGGAGGTTTTCTTCTCTTCTTGCGTATGTTCCGCATGTGTCTGTCCGAGAGAGGGCGAAGAGGAACAAGTTCTTGGAGGGGCTCAATGAAGAGCTGTATTCTTTGGTGTTGGCGGGTTCACCGATGAGTTATGCGGATGCGGTGGACAAGGTTATGGATATTGAGGAGGTACTACAAAATCGTAGGTCTCGTGTTAGGCCTCAAGTGGTGCAAGGTAACTGTCCCATGGTTTCGAGGGTGCAACCTACCCAGTCTGTGCAGTCATCCAAGCCACCCCAGCAGCAAGTAGCCCAACAGTCTGGACACCAAGGGTTTAGGCCTCGTGGTCGTCAGTTCAAGAAGAAGTCTGATTCTAGTTCTTCTGGCTCGGGTAGTTCTAGCAGCGGTAGTAGTTCGAAGGTTGAGTTTTGTGGCTTGTGTGGAGGAAGGCATCTCAGTCTTCTAGGTAGCTTCATCCTCCGAGTGACTCCGCCACCGGACTTTGACCATCGGAATACTCCGTGCTCTCAGCCTGCGCTCCTCTCGAGCTAGAATCTGCACTGGTCGCTCCTCAAATGATAGGTCTGGCTCTAACTGGAGCGGCTAAAAATCCAAAACGTGTGACGGATTTGGAACATGCTTCCGCAACATCGAGATGTGGAACACATTATGAACTTCTTCCAAACTAGGTGGTAACGCTACACGGTAAGCCAAAGTACCAACCCTCTCCAAAATATTGAACGACCCAATAAACCTCAGGCTGAGCTTTCCTCTCCGGCCAAAGCGCATCACGCCCTTCATAGGCGATATCCACACAAACACATGGTCCCCAACAGCTAGCTCCAGATCTCGTTGTCTCTAATCGACATAACTCTTCTGATGACTCTGGGCTGTCCTCATCCGATCTCGAATCCTCGTCACAATATTTGTTGTCTGCTGCACTAAATCCGGCCCAGTCAGCACTCTCTCTCCAACCTCATCCCAATGCACGGGATATCTGCATCTCCTCCCGTACAGCACCTCATACGAAGCCATCCCAATCATTGCCTGAAAGCTGTTGTTGTAAGTGAACTCTACCAGTGGCAATCTCGAGTCCCACGTACCCAGGAAATCAATCACACAAGCTCTCAGAAAATCCTCCAAAATCTGGATGACCCTCTCTGACTGTCCCTCTGTCTGTGGATGAAAAGCTGTACTGAATCACAATCTTGTCCCCAAGGCGGCATGTAGACTCCTCCAGAACCCAGACGTAAATCCGGTGTCCCTGTCAGACACAATAGAGACTGGTAGTATGCCATGCAGTCTGACAAGCTCTCTGATGTAAAGCTCTGTGTACTGCGTCAGGGTGAAAGTAGTCTTCACCGGTAAGAAATGCACCTGCTTGGTGAGTCTGTCCACAATCACCCATATCATCGTGTACCCTCTGGGACTTCTGGGCAATCCACCCACAAAATCCATCGTAATGTGCTCCCACTTCCACTCGGGAATAAGGAGTGGCTGTAACAACCCTGTCATTCGCTGATGCTCTGCCTTGACCTACTGACAAGTCAAGAAATCAGACACGAATCTCTCAATGTCCTTCTTCATCCCCGGCCACCAGTACAATGTCTGCAAATCTCTATACATCTTCGTACTCCCTGGGTGGATGGAGTACGTCGATACATGAGCCTCAGATAAGATATCGGATCTCAACGGTCCAGTACTCGGCACCCACATACGGCCTCTGAAACGGACTTTCCCATCCTCAACTGTGTACAGACCTCGTCCTCTGGCCTCATCTCGCTGTCTCCACTGCTGTAACTGCTAATCGGAGGCCTTCCCATCTCTAATCCTCTCTCGAAGAGTCGGCTGAATAGTGAACGTTGTTAAACTCGATGCACATCCCTTTGAATAGAAATCCAGACCAAATCTCTGAATCTCAGCCTGTAGTGGCCTCTCAACTGACAAACACGCCACTACTACAGTCTTCCGGCTCAAAGCGTCTGCCAGTACATTAGCTTTACCCGGATGGTAGCTAATGTCACAGTCGTAGTCCTTCACCAACTCTAGCCATCTGTGTTGCCTCATGTTCAGCTCCTTCTGGGTGAAGAAGTGTGAGACCCGAAAGTTGATTAGATTAATTGAGTTAATTAATCGGGTTTAGTATAGACCAGATTTGTTTGGAACAGATCTGGGATGAGCCAGCTGTGAGTTGGTATGCTTGGCTTAGTTATAGAGTCCATATAAGTCCTTGAAACAGATCTTGAGAGTTGGAGAATTTCCACGGGAACTGATCAGATGTGAGTGTTGGTGATCGCGCTCAGTTGTGGTGATGGAAATCTGGTATCGCAGGCGTCCAGAGGTGAGCTAGCATGTTTTCTTTGACGAGTAGATAAACTACGTTGTTTGGATTAGTTGGAACGACAGCGTTTTGTATTAGCGGGCGAGATTCAGATTTGAGTAGCGTTGGTCTTCAAATTTCGATAGGATCTGAGTGTTGAGATGCGATGTGTTTAGCATTTCATATTTGAGTAGCGGGTAACGTGTCCAGATGCTACAGTACACTGTGCGACATTGTTGGGATAAGTTAGGATCTGTTTTGTCGTAGAGTCATATTGATGTAAGATTCAGATCTGAGTGGGAAATCAGTTTTGAGACTTTAAGTGTCGGTGGGTACTGTTCATCAGATTTGAGCAGATTTGACCTTCAAATAGAGGACTTTGTCTTCGTTCTTTATTATTCAGCTTCGACACTTAGTAATATTTCCCGATAGCGAATCCTGTCGCGACATCCTAGCTATTGTTCACCGAACCTTATCTTCTCCGATTGCCGACGGTAGACAGCTCCGATTGAAGTAAGAGTGGTAGTGTTGGACTCCTCTTGCTAAGACTCTTTGTTTGGTACAGCTTTTGGAAGCTTGCATGAAGCTTGGAGAGATTGCGAGACATCTCCCTTCTATAGTCTGTTAGCATAAGCGTGGCTTTTCTTCTGTCGTTCAGGTAGCTCATTGGGTAAGTGCTAAGATCCTACCTTGTTCTTCGTTTAGAGCCTTCTGTTGTGTTAGAAGGGTAGGACAGATTTGGTTGAGCTCGTAGCTCCCAATTCGTAGTTTCTGTGCTACTGTCCCTGAGCCAGTATCTGTGTTTGGCTTAGAAGGTGTGAGATCTATGTTTCTCGGGACTGATTTGTGGTAATTGTAGCTCAGAAGACTTGACGTACCGATGTGAGCTTGTTTTACAACTTTGGATTGAGCATGGGTGATATTGCGTGCTGCTGTGTATGTCTTGCATAGTTGTATATGTTCAGTGTTGGACATTTATCTGTTTCATACGCGCATTTTTCATATTGAGCTCAGATCTTTTTTAGCCATGCCTTGTTGTTTTGATCTGTGTGTACCAGGTTGCCTGTTTTAGAAGCCAAGCGGGTAACTCCCGTCACCCTCATCTCCCGGCTGGGATCTGTTAGTCACTATGAGCGGAGTCGGGCAGCTCCACACCTCATGAGTTGGGCAATAGCAGGTTGAGCTGTGTTATGCATCTGGTGCCGTGTGTGAAGATGAGTGGGTAGCTCCCATATACTCACACACCCCATGGACACTGTTGTTCAGTTGATCTGATTCGTTTGTGGAGCAGTTCGTGAGATCCTTTGGCTCCCTATTTTCTATTGTAGTCTTGCTCTCATTCATAGCATTTGCATATTACTTGTCGCTTTCCATTTGCTGTTTTATGCTGCTCTCCGTACTGGGATTTGACCCCGTGTCCCTCTGGGGCTGGTGTTTGTTTCATGTGTGTACTGTTCAGGTTTTTCAAGTTACTCAGCTGGTCGTGGAGTTGATCCAGCTGGAGGTGCCCCAGGAGGTGGTTATAGTGTCCCAGTTAGCGTATAGCATATATGTATCGGTACTATTAGCCGGGGGATGCCCTGTGCTTTATTGTATTCAGTTGTAGTGTTGATGATTGGTGCTTGATGCATGCTGTACTGTTGTACTTTGGCTTTTAGCCTTGCGTATTTTCCCAGTTAGCGTATAGCATATATGTATCGGTACTATTAGCCGGGGGATGCCCTGTGCTTTATTGTATTCAGTTGTAGTGTTGATGATTGGTGCTTGATGCATGCTGTACTGTTGTACTTTGGCTTTTAGCCTTGCGTATTTTGTAAACTGGGATATTTTGAGTATTGCAGTATTTTAAATTATGTTATCTTTCAATCAGGCCAAAAGCGAAAAATTTTAGCCACTATTTTAAATGCTTCCACTATTGTGTGTGGTTAAACTCTGTGTTTGTGCACGAGGCCTGACATTTTGGTATCAGAGCTTAAGCTGGGATACGCTCAATTTCTTTGATCACACTTGAGTCTAGGCACAGTGTTGTTTGTTGCATGTGCTTGACTATGTGATTTATATGCTGAGTGATGTATTTGTTGCTGTGTGACCTTACCCTCTTAGTGCCTTCGTAGATGCCGCCTAGACGTAGGGGTAGAGGTAGATGGCAGTTTCAGAAAGAGTCCAAAGGTCAGAACGAGGAAGTGAAGTGTAGTGTTCCTCGTCGTGGTCGTGATAGACAGGTTGAGGTTGAGGTAGATGAGCTGGCAGCCCATGTGGACGACATGGAACTGGTGATGGCGAGGTTTCAGCGGATGAATCCTCAGATGTTTAACGGTCTTGAGTCTAGTTCCGATGCGGAGTCCTGGTTGCAGCACATTACCGGGTTGTTTGACCTTTTTAGGTATGATGACGAGCGTAGGCTGAGTTTGGCTACGGTTTAATTGAGGAGAGGTGTCGAGCGTTGGTTGAGAGGTGCTTCGAGGACTCTCAAGGAGACAGGTGTAGGGATCACGTGGAACAGATTTTGTACTTCCTTTCGTCAAGAGTACGTTCCGAATCCTTTGTAAACGCCAGGGAGCGTGAGATTGATAACCTGGTGCAGGTAGCTATGTCTGTTGGAGAGTATGCCCGGAGGTTTTCTTCTCTTCTTGCGTATGTTCCGCATGTGTCTGTCCGAGAGAGGGCGAAGAGGAACAAGTTCTTGGAGGGGCTCAATGAAGAGCTGTATTCTTTGGTGTTGGCGGGTTAACCGATGACTTATGCGGATGCGGTGGACAAGGTTATGGATATTGAGGAGGTACTACAAAATCGTAGGTCTCGTGTTAGGCCTCAAGTGGTGCAAGGTAATCGTCCCATGGTTTCGGGGGTGCAACCTACCCAGTCTGTGCAGTCATCCCAGCCACCCCATCAGCAAGTAGCCCAACAGTCTGGACACCAAGGGTTTAGGCCTCGTGGTCGTCAGTTCAAGAAGAAGTCTGATTCTAGTTCTTCTGGCTCGGGTAGTTCTAGCAGCGGTAGTAGTTCGAAGGTTGAGTTTTGTGGCTTGTGTGGAGGAAGGCATCCTACGATGCAGTGTGTAGGTGTGCAAGGTTCGTGTAATGTCTACGGACAGTATGGGCACTTTGCTAGAGTGTGTACTTTGGCTGGATCACAGCACACAGCCACCCCACCGCAGGGTCGAGGTGGATCGTCTAGAGGTCGTTCTTTTCCTGCTCTGCAGCAGAGGTTGGGAGAGACCCAGTATAGGCTGTTTCAGCAGCCTAGTCCTTCGCGGTTTGGACAGTCTTTCCAGCCCCAGTTTTCAGGACCTCAGTTTGCCCAGGTGAATGCCATCACAAGGGAGCAAGCAGAGGGCATGCCAGGAGGAGGAGTGATCACAGGTACTTGTTTTGTCTTTGATTTTCCTGCGCATGTATTGTTTGATACAGGAGCATCACATTCGTTTATTGCTGATGCATTTGTTGTTGAGCATGGTTTGCATACACTTCTTTGAGTGATGTTGTGTCTGTTGCAACCCCTGTCGGCGCGAGCATATACTCCCAAGAGATTTTGTTGAATGGCATTCTTAGGTTTGGTGAGAATGTGTTGTTAGCGATCTGATTAGGCTGTGATGTGGGATTTCGATTGCTTAGTGGTAATGGATGTGTTGTCTAGTTATAGGGCCACTTTGTATTGTTTCCATGGAGTTGTGCGCTTTAGGCCTCAGTCTGGCGAGAAGTGGGCTTCTATGGTTTTATTCCCGATCGAAGATTCCTTTAGTCTCTGCGATGGAGATGTTTAGCCTGTTGTCATTGGAGAATGCTGGATTTTTTATCTATTCTTTGGATGCGTCTTCTTCGTCGTGTGTGAAGATTAGCGACGCCCTGTTGTTCGCAATTTCCCGGATTTGTCCCGGAGGAGATTCCTGGTTTTCCTCCGAAGAGGATAATAGACTTCAGCATTGAGTTGGTACCTGGTACAGCTCCTATCTCGCGAGCTCCGTATCGTTTAGCGTCTGCTGAGTTGAGGGAACTTGTTCAGCTTAGCGACTTGCTGGAGAAAGGTTTCATTAGGCCGAGTATGTATCCGTGGTGAGCGCCTATCTTTTTTGTAAAGAAGAAGGATGGGTCGATGAGTATGTGCATCGACTTTAGACAGTTGAATAAGGCTAAAGTGAAGAATAAGTACCCTTTGCCGAGGATCGATGACTTGTTTGATCAGCCTCAGGGTTCGGCTGTGTTCTCTAAGATTGATCTGCGTTCGAGGTACCATCAGTTGCGCATTCGAGAGCAAGATGTTGCGAAAACTGTTTTTCGTACGAGGTACGGGCATTATGAGTTCTTAGTTATGCCTTTTGGTTTGACGAATGCCCCTGCATTTTTCATGGACCTGATGAATCGAGTCTTTATAGAGTTCATCGATCAGTTTGTGATTTGTTTTTATCGATGATATCTTGGTGTATTCTAAGACTCCGATGCAGCACAAAGCGAATTTGAGACTGGTTCTCCAAACTCTTCGAGACTCGCAGCTGTATGCTAAGTTCTCCAAGTGCGAGTTTTGGTTGGATAGAATTGTTTTTCAGGGTCATGTCATTTCAGTGGAAGGTGTTTCTGTGGATCCCAGTAAAGTTGAAGCTATTGTTAACTGGGAGCGTCCCAAGAATGTTGCTGAGATTCGTAGTTTCTTGGGTTTGGCTGGCTATTATAGGCGTTTTGTAGATGGATTCTCTAGTATAGCTAAACCAATGACGTAGTTGACTCAGAAAGACAAGAGGTTTGTTTGGACTGAGCAGTGTACAGTTTTCTGTTGCTCAAAGAGAAGCTAACTACAACGCCTGTGTTAGCTCTGCCGTGTGGTTCAGGTGGTTTTGTGGTTTGTGCAGATGCTTCCTTGAATGGATTGGGTTGTGTGTTGATGCATAATGGTCGAGTCATTACGTATGCCTCTCATCAGTTGAAACCGTATGAGACTCGTTACCCAGTTCATGATTTGGAGTTGGCAGCAGTATAGGCGTTTTGTAGAGGGATTCTCTAGTATAGCTAAACCAATGACGCAGTTGACTCAGAAAGACAAGAGGTTTGTTTGGACTGAGCAGTGTACAAGTTTTCTGTTGCTCAAAGAGAAGCTAACTACAACGCCTGTGTTAGCTCTGCCGTGTGGTTCAGGTGGTTTTGTGGTTTGTGCAGATGCTTCCTTGAATGGATTGGGTTGTGTGTTGATGCATAATGGTCGAGTCATTACGTATGCCTCTCATCAGTTGAAACCGCATGAGACTCGTTACCCAGTTCATGATTTGGAGTTGGCAGCAGTGGTCTTTGCCTTGAAGATTTGGCACCACTACCTGTATGGCGAGCAGTTTGTGGTGTATTCAGACCACAAGAGCCTTCAGTATCTGTTTTCTCAGTCAGATTAGAACATGAGACAGCGTAGATGGATGAAGCTGCTAAAGGATTTTGATTGTGAGATCCAATATCAGCCTGGGAAGATGAATGTAGTTGCTGATGCATTGAGCAGAAAGGCTCAAGTGGCGATGCTGGCTTCGTTGCAGATTTCGAAGGTCCATGAGCATCTAAGCACTATTGATGGCGATTTTACCCTGGTGAGGATTTTTTTGTGGTGTCTTATTTTCAAGTTGAGCCACATATTGTTGCCAATGTGAGAGCAGATCAGAGGACAGATCTATCAATCCATGATTTAAAGCTAAAGGTTAGAGCTGGACAGTTGGAGGATTACACTGTTTCGTCTGATGGTTGTTTAAGGTTTCGTGGCAGGTTGGTTGTGTCAAATCTAATCGATTTGAGGGAGGAGATCTTGAGACAAGCACACAGTAGTAGAAACAGTGTTCATCCTGATACAAGGAAGATGTATCATTCCTTGAAGCAGCATTACTGGTGGGCAGGTTTGAAGGGTGATGTTGCTGATTTTGTAGCCCGTTGTCTGAATTGTCAGCAAGTCAAGGCTAAAAGGATGAGACCTGGTGGTTTGTTGCAAATCTTAGAGGTGCCCCAATGGAATTGGGAGCACATAGCTATGGATTTTGTGATCCATTTGCCTCGTTCCAGTAGAGGTTGTGATGTTGTGTGGGTTGTTATCGATAGGTTGTCGAAGTATGCGCACTTCATTCCTTACAGTATAACCTATTCCTTGAATAATATGGTGAAGTTGTACATAGATTTTGTGGTGCGTTTGCATGGTGTGCCTGTTTCTATTGTTTCATATCATGATCCGAGGTTTACTTCCAGGTTTTGGAAGAGTTTGCAAACAGATTTGGGTACTAGATTGGCGATGAGTACAGCGTATCATCCCCAGACAGATGGCCAATCTGAGAGAACTATCCATATTTTAGAGGATATGTTGAGATCTATTGTGATGGATTTTAGTGGTATCTGGCAAGACTCGTTGTCTTGGTTGAATTTTCTTATAATAACAGCTATCAGGTCACGATTGGTATGGCGCCTTTTGAAGCTTTGTATGGCAGGAAGTACAGATCGCCTATATGTTGGGAAGAAGTGGGGGAGAAGCAGCTGTCTTCTCCAGAATTTGTGCAGCAGATGAGAGATCAAGTGGATCTGATTCGCCACTGAATGAAAGCTGCACAAGATCGCCAAGCCAATTATGCGAATAAGAGGCGTAGACCTTTAGAATTTCAGGCTGGTGATTTGGTTTTCCTAAAAGTTTCTCCTTTCCGCAGTGTTATCAGATTTGGTCTCAGGGCTCGTTATGTTTGACCATATGAGATTGCTGATAGAATTGGTCCTTTGGCTTATCGACTGTTGTTTCCACCAGATCTTTCTTCCTTACATGATGTTTTTCATGTTTCTATGTTGAGGAAGTATGAGCCAGATCCGTCGCATGTGTTGAGAACTGACGAGGTGGAGCTAGATTGGACTTTGAGTTATGTGGAATATCCCTTGCAGATCTTGGATAGAAAATAGAAACAGCTGAGGAAGAAGACCATTCCTTTGGTGATGGTTCAGTGGAGCAAACATGGTAGAGAGGAAGCTACGTGGGAAACTGGAAGAGAAGATGCAGCGTGAGTGGCCGCATCTGTTTGAGTAAGCGTGGTGTCAGATTCCAGTAGCTAGTTTGTTTCTTGTCTTTCCCGTTAGATATTTACTTATGTTTGTTTTCCCAGTTATCTTGAACTCTTGATCTAGAGTTTTTGTTTGATTTCAAGGACGAAATCCTGTTTTAGTTGGGGAGAGATGTGAGACCCGAAAGTTGATTAGATTAATTGAGTTAATTAATCTGGTTTAGTATAGACTAGATTTGGCTGAAACAGATCTGGGATGAGACAGCTGTGAGTTGGTATGCTTGGCTTAGTTATCGGGTCCATATAAGTCCTTGAAACAGATCTTGAGAGTTGGAGAATTTCCACGGGAACTGATCAGATGTGAGTGTTGGTGATCGCGCTCAGTTGTGGTGATGGAAATCTGGTATCGCAGCGTCCAGAGGTGATCTAGCGTGTTTTCTTTGACGAGTAGCTAAACTACGTCGTTTGGATTAGTTGGAACGACAGCGTTTTGGTTTAGCGGGCGAGATTCAGATTTGAGTAGCGTTGGTCTTTAGATTTCGATAGGATCTGAGTGTTGCGATGCGATGTGTTTAGCATTTAAGATTTGAGTAGCGGGTGATGTGTCCAGATGCGACAGTAGACTGTGCGACATTGTTGGGATAAGTTAGGATCTGTTTTGTCATATAGTCATATCTGATGTAAGATTCAGATCCGAGTGGGAAATCAGTTTTCAGACTTTAAGTGTCGGTGGGTACTGTTCATCAGATTTGAGCATATTTGACCTTTAAATAGAGGACTTTGCCTTCGTTCTTTATTATTCAATTCAGCTTCGACACTTCGTAATATTTCCCGATAGTGAATCCTGTCGCGATACCCAAGCTACTGTTCACCGAACCTTATCTTCTCCGATTGCCAACGGTAGACAGCTCCGATTGAAGTAAGAGTGGTAGCGCTGGACTCCTCTTGCTAAGATGCTTCATTTGGTAAAACTTTTGGAAGCTTGCGTGAATCTTGGAGAGATTGCGAGACATCTCCCTTCTGTAGTCTGTTAGCATAAGCGTAGCTTTGCTTCTGCCGTTCAGGTAGCTCGTGGGGTAAGTGCTAAGATCCTATCTTGTGCTTTGTTTAGAGCCTTCTGTTGCGTTAGAAGGGTAGGATAGATTTTGTTGAGCTCTTAGCTCCCAATTCGTAGTTTCTGTGCTACTGTCCCTGAGCCAGTATATGTGTTAGGCTTAGAAGGTGTGATATCTGTGTTGCTCGGGACTGCTTTGTGGTAATTGTAGCTCAGAATACTTGAGGTACGGATGTGAGCTTGTTTTACAATTTTGGATTGAGCATGGGTGATATTGCGTGCTGCTGTGTATGCCTTGCATCGTTGTATATGTTCTGTGTTGGACATTTATCTGTTGCATACACACATTTGTCATATTGAGCTCAGATCTTGTTTAGTCGTGCCTTGTTGTTTTGATCTGTGTGTACCAGGATGCCTGTTTTAGAGTCCGAGCGGGTAACTCCCGTCACCCTCATCTCCCTGCTGGGATCTTTTAGTCACTATGAGCGGAGTTGGGCAGCTCCACACCTCATGAGTTGGGCAACAGCAGGTTGAGCTGTGTTATGCATCTGGTGCCGTGTGTGAAGATGAGTGGGTAGCTCCCATATACTCACACACACCATGGCCCCTATTGTTCAGTTGATCTGATTCGTTTGTGGAGCAGTTCGTGAGATCCTTTGGCTCCCTGCTTTCGGTTGTATTCTTGCTCTCATGCATAGCATTTGCATATTACTTGTCTCTTTCCATTTGCTATTTTATGCTGCTCTCCGTACTGGGGTTTGACCCCGTGTCCCTCTGGGGCTGGTGTTTGTTGCCTGTGTGTACTGTTTAGGTTTCCCAGGTTACTCAGCTGGTCGTGGAGTTGATCCAACTGGAGGTGCCCCAGGAGGTGGTTAGAGTGTCCAAGTTAGCGTATAGCATATATGTATCAGTACTATTAGTCGGGGGATGCCCTGTGCTTTATTGTATTCAGTTGTAGTGTTGCTGATTGGTGCTTGATGCATGCTGTACTGTTGTATTGTGGCTTTTAGCCTTGCGTATTTTGTAAATTGTGATATTTTGAGTATTGCATTATTTTAAATTATGTCATCTTTCAGTCAGGCCAAAAGCGAAAAATTTTAGCCACTATTTTAAAAGCTTCCGCTATTGTTTGCGTGGTTAAACTCTGTGTTTGTGCATGAGTCCTGACAGAAGTACTTGAGGCTCTTGTGGTCGGTGAATATCTGACACTTCTCGCCATACAAATAGTGCCTCCAAATCTTCATACGCTATTGCTGCAAGCTCCAAATCGTGCGTCGGATAGTTCTGCTCATAGCTCTTCAGCTACCTTGACGCATAAGCAATAACCTTACCACCCTGCATCAGAACTGCACCCAAACCTCTCAGAGAAGCATCTTTATAAACCACAAACTCCTCGTGGTCCACCGGCATAGCTAACACTGGTGCTGAAGTAAGGGCATCCTTCAGCTGATCAAAACTCCTCTGACACTCGGAACTCCATACATACTTCACATTTTCTTGGTCAGGGTTGTCAAGGGCACTGAAATCAAAGAGAAGCCCTTGATAAATTTACGATAGTATCCTGCTAATCCCAAGAAACTGCGAATCTCCGCTGCATTCCTCAGAATACCCCAGTTCTGCACTGCCTCCACCTTCGATGGGTCAACAGAAATCCCATCTCTCGACACAATATTCCATAAGAATGCCACCTGCTCGAGCCAAAACTCGCACTTGCTGAACTTGGCATACAATATGTGCTCTCTCAAAGTCTGCAAGGCTGTCTGCAAGTGCTGCCTATGCTCCTCCAAGCTCCTCTAATAGACCAGGATGTCGTCGATGAAAACTATAATAAACTGGTCTAAATACTGTCCGAATACCTTGTTCATCAGATCCATGAAAATCGCGGGGGCATTCGTCAGTCCAAACGGCATCACCAAGAACTTGTAGTGGTCGTAGCGTGTCCGAAAAGCAGTCTTGGACACGTCCTCCTCTCTAACTCTCAGCTGATGATAGCCAGATCTCAAATCAATCTTCGAGAACACCGAAGATCCCTGCAACAGATCAAATAAATTCTCAATCCTCGGGAGTGGGTACTTATTCTTCACTGTGACTCTGTTCAGCTCCCGGTAGTCAATACACAACCTCATGCTGCCATCCTTCTTCTTCACAACACTGGCGTGCCCCATGGAGAAAAGCGCCTGTAGGAACGATATAAATCTGGGCTTCCGCGGCCTCTTGGATGCCTCAAATAAGAAGGCCTCCTGCCCTGACGATCTGATAGTCACTGTCCTCCGCTGAAATTCTATCACTGCTCAAAACTCTATCAACAAATCCATACCTAGGATGAGGTCGAATCCTGACATCGAAAACAACCAAATCCGCTCTGACCGCCTGGAACATCATCATTAGTCCCTGCACGACGCTGGTCGTCGTCCACTCCTCTCATGATGGAACCGTCACGGCGAGAGCTACACCCATGCTCTCCGGAACAATACCCATCCTCTGTATGAATGCACTCGAAATAAACGAGTGGGTCGCCCTTGAGTCTAGCAAAGCGAGTGTAGTGACACCTAGCACACGAATCTCGCCTGAAACAGAAACATCACACAGGTACGTGTTTACGGTCAAACTAGATCCCAAAAATAAGTTTAGATACCTAATACATTTCTAAGTTCGCTAGTCCTATCCGTCAAAGTTCTAAAGCAAGTCCTAGAAGTCCTACAGTTCTCACTTATATTACATAGCAGCTAAGGCAACGAATTTCCTAGCAGTGCTCTAGCTAGCATGCAATTGTAAAACACCCAGAAAGAAACATAACAAGTACGAAAATCTAAAACGGAATACCTTTGAGTAATGTCGTGTCCGGATCTGTAGCCTCAGCCTGCATCATGAAAACACGACGAGTGGACTACATCTTCCTAGGGCAATTAATAGAGATATGCCCAGTCTCCTTGCAATGATAACATCTGACGGAGCCCGCCATGCACTGCCTTGTATGACTCTTATGGCACGTCGGACACGCCGGTGTCCCTCCAGGTCTAGGGGTAGTAGTCCCCTGCTACTGAGGTCTCTGCTGACCCTGCGGCCTCTGTTGGCCCTGAGGTCTCTGCTGCTGCTGTCCTTGATGAGATGGGCCCTTATAAAGCCCCTAAAAAGGTCTCTTCCCTGGCTGCTGCGAAGACTGGCCCCTGACGGGCTGCTGCATCTGGTGCTTCCTCTCGAAGTCATCCCTCATGTCCTTCCGGCCTCTCTCATACCGGTAAGCCATGTTCACTGTTGCCATATAAGTATCCACGTCCACCATATTGACATCGTGGCGGATGTCGGGTCGCAGTCCATCAGTGAACTGTCGTAGATTCTCACTCTCCACCTATCAATCGAGGGCACAAAGGTACACCCTCGCTCGAACTGCCTCACATACTCAGCAACAGACTTGTCTCCCTGGCTCCGTCAAAGTTCTAAAGCAAGTCCTAGAAGTCCTACAGTTCTCACTTATATTACTTAGCAGCTAAGGCAACGAATTTCCTAGCAGTGCTCTAGCTAGCATGCAATTGTAAAACACCCAGAAAGAAACATAACAAGTACGAAAATCTAAAACGGAATACCTTTGAGTAATGTCGTGTCCGGATCTGTAGCCTCAGCCTGCATCATGAAAACACGACGAGTGGACTGCATCTTCCTAGGGCAATTAATAGAGATATTCCCAGTCTCCTTGCAATGATAACATCTGACGGAGCCCGCCATGCACTGCCTTGTATGACTCTTATGGCACGTCGGACACGCCGGTGTCCCTCCAGGTCTAGGGGCAGTAGTCCCCTGCTACTGAGGTCTCTGCTGACCCTGCGGCCTCTGTTGGCCCTGAGGTCTCTGCTGCTGCTGTCCTTGATGAGATGGGCCCTTATAAAGCCCCTAAAAAGGTCTCTTCCCTGGCTGCTGCGAAGACTGGCCCCTGACGGGCTGCTGCATCTGGTGCTTCCTCTCGAAGTCATCCCTCATGTCCTTCCGGCCTCTCTCATACCGGTAAGCCATGTTCACTGTTGCCATATAAGTATCCACGTCCACCATATTGACATCGTGGCGGATGTCGGGTCGCAGTCCATCAGTGAACTGTCGTAGATTCTCACTCTCCACCTATCAATCGAGGGCACAAAGGTACACCCTCGCTCGAACTGCCTCACATACTCAGCAACAGACTTGTCTCCCTGGCGGAGACTCATTAACTCCCGAATAGGCTGGCTCCGAGCATCAACAGTAAAATACTTCTCAAAGAATACCTTCTTGAATTCCTCCCATGTCAGGATCTCCAGGAATGACCAACCACCACGCCCTTCCACCAAAGAGCGGCATCTCCTTTCAGCCTAAAATAGCACAACGGACCTTGTCAGTGTCCGAGAGACCCATATATTCATAGATGGTCTCCAAAGATCGGATCCACTCCTCAGCACCAAGTGGATCGGTGGTACCAGCAAACTCCTTAGGTCCCTGCTTGCGGAACCTCTCTGCGACGTCATCCTCATGCGACTTCCGATCGCTCCGACTGACGCTCCAGAAGCCTAGTAATCCCGGCTAGAAGATCCACGCTAGCTCTCTCGTATGGAGTCAACTGAGGTGGTGGGGGAGGAGGAGGAGGCGTAGCATCATCCTGATGGGTCCTATCACGTCTGGGAGGCATTCTGATACACCAAAACCTTATCACGTAAATCTAAGTGCATGACTAAGCGTCTAATTTAAAACTCTAATGCCAAAACTCATGTAGAACTAAAACATGCCGCATTCAAACATAAACATAAATAATAAAACAGTAGAACTCACAGACTGGTAGTGCGACTTCCGAGCTCCGCGCAGCAGGCTAGTACCCCACCAGAACCACCGCTCTGATACCAACTGAAACGAACCAGACTCTAGAAAAACATATCTTTTTAAAACATTTGCGGAATACATGAACTGAAAGTTTGGCTCG
Source organism: Dorcoceras hygrometricum (assembly GCA_001598015.1). Taxonomy (NCBI): domain Eukaryota; kingdom Viridiplantae; phylum Streptophyta; class Magnoliopsida; order Lamiales; family Gesneriaceae; genus Dorcoceras; species Dorcoceras hygrometricum. Next base: position 33,359 of record KV009369.1, on the reverse strand, counting down.
TTCCCTTTAAAACATTTTCTAAACCGTAACTTTAAAACATAAATCAAATAAATATCTTAAATCGCAAATTCAACCGTACTGTTTGAAAATCATACTCCGAAAAGTGCTGAAATGAACAAGTTAAACCAACGTACTAAAAGTGTATCATCACAAAAGATAACATCAATGTGGTCACGGGGTATAGCTGCTGCAGCGGGCACTCAGATGTCCTCACTGCCAGTCGTAATATACTCCACAGGGTCATCACCTGCATCATTTAAACCTAGTGAGCCTAGAAGCTCAGCGTGCTCTATCTTGTAACATAACAAAGTACATACTAATAAAGTCGCATACAAGCATACACTTGTAATAAAATAACATGAATGCATGAATGATCTTAAAACATTGTTTCATACATTTCATATCATACATAACATATAGCATATATAAGGCATGACATAGCATAACATGAAAAACGTATGAGTCGTATCCTGAAGTGTGGACCATATTCGATTGATAAATCTATAAACTAATGTATGCGGCGTTGCGGTTCACCCAACCTTACCTCGGGATCCCTATAAAGTCACACCTCTATGATTCCACTCACCATGTTGTGAACAATGGATCCATAAGCTCGTAATACATGAACAGAAGTTCAACGGGCCCGGTATCCCGCATCCCCTCATCATAAACTTGCCACAAATCATTCAATTCCTTGGGTTTTGTCTTTTAAAAGAACATGACTTTATCGTTTCATAAAACATTCATGATGCGTGCATTTCGTAAAATCATGCATTTTAAAATCTCAGCCCGTCAATGTATATTTAATCATTTCCTTTAAAACATTTACGTACATAGATTATTACATATATGATTAAATATACATTCACGGGCTTCTACATTTTCTACTTCGATCAAGGACCGGTTCAGGAGCCTGGCCCACTACTTCTAAACTTACTTCAACATTGACTTACCCCAAGACTTCAGAGTTCCTCTTTAAAATTCCTAACACCATCCAATTTTGACTAATTTCAAACTCAATTTTGACTTTAAAATCAAAGGGCTAATTTTGAATAATTTAAAAATCAATATTTGACTTAAAAATCAATTTAATCGAATTTTGTCTTTTAAAAGGATAACTTAATCAATTTTGACCAAATTAAAATCCAATAATTAATTTTGACTTAATTAAAAATCCAAAGACTCAATTTTGACTTAAAACTTAAAATAAACATCAAACCCAATAAAATTAAATATTTGACTAAATTTGAAACATTTGACAATTTTCTTTAAAATTGGACCTTTGACTTAAAATTAAAATAACCGTTCCATAATTAAAATAACTCGGACTAATTTTTAAAACATTTTTGATTCAAGACTCGATGAACAGACCTCGGTCAAACCAAACCAACCAGCCGGTTAAATTGAACCGAACCAACCGACAAACTAAACCTAACCCATTCACGCCGCCACCCTCACGTGACAACCTCTACTTCCATCGATCGTCCTCCACGCTCCGGCCACCATGGCCAGAGCCCCGCCGGTTGCACCACCCCTAGGTCCAGTCGTTCCTAACCTGACCGGCCCTAAGCCGAACCACGGTCTCACCAAGGATAACGAGTCACGAGAAGGCGCTGAATGGGCGGCGCGGCGCATCTACAAGTGACGTGAGCTCCATCCTTGGCTCAGCCTTGGTTCGGTCGAGTCCACCCTTGCTCCCCTCACCTCTGGACCACCATGAGCCCTCTTAGGATCCCCTATGAACCACCTCTAACTCCCTTTGAACATCCCTTGGCCGAACCATGCAAGGATTAAAATCAAGATATGTGAGAAAAAGCGTGAGTCATGCATTGATCAAGAACAAGGGTGCATAGATCTGAAATAAACACATATAATTCATGCATATTTTCATTAAAACAGCTTAATATGGCTTAAAAGGTGAGAAAACGAAATGATATTACATGCCTGGCTTGGAGAGAATAGAGATCTGCGAGTTATCGACGTGTGGGACGCGAGATCGGGGCAAGACCGCCTTTGAACCACCAAAGATCTGAAATTTTCGACGGAGATTGTTCTTGAGAGGGGAAGGGGATGGCTATCTTGAGATTGGAGGCTAGGGTTGAAAAAATTTTTGAGTTATGAAATAAGGATGGTGACCAAATTAACCCTAATGTTTAATTAAGTAAAGAAAAGGGATTTTTACATGCTTACCCCTCACTTAAGTCTTCAAGTTAATTAAACTTCTAAACAAAGCTTTTTAAACTTCAAATTCTCGAAATAAAGGCCCTCTCAAATTTTAAAACACCTTAAAATCCAATAAAGCAGCCCGTATAGACGAAAAACGGGTTCCCCTCCAAAACAATCATAAAAACCCCAATTTTCAGAAATAGTTGTTTAAAATTAATGAATTTATTCTTAAAAATCTAATTACTTAAAAATCTTAAATTATTTTCATCTTGGTCGTCCCTAGTCTCGTCCACGCGTCCGTAACTCAAACAGGCTGAAAAACAAGACATGCATACCATGCAACATAAAATAATGAACGAATCACATAAAATGACATGTAATCATCTTAAATTATTTTTCTCTTTGTCATGCACTCATTTCTACGTAGTCGGGAATTCCCAGGCATTACAAAAAATAACTAAGTGTTGGTCAATAACGAATATATACACTTAAGTTCCCAGATCTGGTCTATAGTGTTTTCAGATAAGCTCGGGAATCTACACTGTATCCAGATTAGGCATGCAGTTCATAATGCAAACATAATTCAGCTCTCACACCCAACAGTTTGCACCCACAGACAGATCACTCTTATGAATAGATCATGCTCGAAACAGACCACGCTCACAGACGCAAGTCAGCTGTCGCGCACTAATCATCTCTCGTGCACACAGATCGCACGCCTTCCAGCAAAGGAGAACAAGATCAGCTCACACCTGAAATGACCTCCCATTCAGCTCACGTCCGACACGAAGGTCACAAGCAACTCTCACCTAACCTGTTCTTCGCCATCAGCTTATGCCTAAGCTTAACTCACCAAACAATAAGGCACAACCCCCGGTCTTATGGTTCATCTCGGGACACTGCATAACTCCCAAAGCTGAATCTAGCTTACGCCTTACTATTCAATGTCAGGCCCGGTGCTCATAATATAGGAATAAGCACACAAATAACAGCAAAATGCGGAAGTTTAAAAAGTGGTTAAAATTTTTGTTTTGGCCGGAACAGAAAATACATCTCCAAAGTACACGAATACTCAAAATACAAATTACTGCAACATCAATCAGTATACATCATGTGCACAAATTCCCACAATAATAAAACTACACAGGGCATGCCTAGCAATGAATCGATACAATATATTTGTAATTGGGACGTCAAACGCCAATGAGGCTCTACCACTTGATGCATCAACTGGACCAGCTGATCTAGCTGAAAAACCTGCAGTGGTCAAATACACGACCAAAGCCGCCCCAAAGGAAAACAAACAAGGTCAAACCTCAGTACGAAGAGCAATCATTAAACATCAAGCAAATAGTACATGCAACTTATCATGTCGTGAAATGCATGTGAGGGTTACAAAGAATCAACCATACTGTGCAAATACAATAGTTACGGTATCAAGTCATGCAATGCACATGGCTCGGCAACTCAGCACATAGCCTCAGTTCAACATCAATACACACACAGATACGATCACATGCTCATCTCAAAGCTGTAATTACAAGCTCAATTCGTACCTTGCTCAGATCTTACCAAAGTACCTCAACAAAGCTCATGACTAGAATAGCTCACACCACTCTAGACGCACAGTCCATGACCAACAGCTCAGGGTGGAGAAATCACGCCAGAAACCACAAGAGAGCTACAAATCTGAACAGAATACCCAAGAAATTAAGCTCAGTCAAAGCTTACAAACTCATGATCGAAGCTCTCAAACTGAACGACTACGAATAAACACAGGACTCTACTCCCACTCAGAGATTAATGCTAGGAACTGAACTAACACCAGTAGAAGCCGATTACCTGAACCAAAGTGCAACTCGGCTGTAAAATTCTAGAAGTCAAACACTCAGCTTCTCTTCGACTTCTCTATTTCGGTCGCTACTGTCCTCCGAAATTAGATCTTGAATAGAGGTTTTCACCCTCGCTCAAAATTGATCGACCAATCTCCGGTGATCCGGAAAATACTAGGTCGATGAACAATGAGGACAAGGGTTTTGGAAAATATCGAGGTCGGAATATCTCAAAAGATAAGGTACTTGTGGTGTAGAAAATGGCTAAGTGTTGGTCAATCTCATATATATATGACTTAAGTTCTTCGGATATGGGCTACAGTGTTTTCAGATCAGGTCACGTATCCACATTGTATTCGGCTTAGGCATGCAGCTCAGTATGCATACTCAATTCAGCTCTCCCTCCCAATAGTTTGCGTCCACAGACAGATCACTCGCAAGACAGATCACGCTCTCAGATCTAATTACGCTCATGCACGCGATTCAGCTCTCGCATCCAACAGATCACGCTCACAGATGTAGGTCAGCTCTCACGCACTGTCAGCTCTCTCTCACAATCAGCTCTTCTCTCTCAGCTTACTCCTAAGATGATCTCACCAATCAACATAGCACAACACTCCCAATCTTACTACTTAGCTCAGAATGCTTCGTAACTCCCAATGCTGAATCCAGCTTATGCCTTACTACCCAAACTAATAGCAGTTCAGAGCAGCTACATTGTCAGCTCACACTACAAGAAATCTGGTCGCACTATCAGCTCTAACAAAACTCAACCCCACTAAGCTTAAAAGACTCAGATTATATCGCACCCTTCCAATTCAGCATAGGATGCTCTATTCATCTTACGGACTCCAGATCAGTTTGTGATAGTCAACTCAGCTCATGATGGTCAATGCAGGCCACGATGGTCAACTCAGCTCATGATTAACTCTCAAAGCTGATCCGATTAAATCCCTAATTACATCAAGTAATTACAGTCCTCACATTCTCCCCTCCTTAGAATGGATTTCGTCCACAATATCAAACGCAGTAGCCACACAACCAAAATAGATGACAAAATTGACTATAAAAATAAATAGAACACATGGAAGAAATCAGTTCTCAAATAGATGAGGTCACTATTGTCTCATCTTATCTTCCACTTCCCACGTATCCTCTTCTCTTCAATGTTTACTCCACTGAACCATAAAAAATGTATGTTCTTACTCAATTGCTTCTCCTTTCTGTCCAGAATTCTCACTGGATATTTGATGTAGCTCAAGGTCTTGTCCAGCTCAAGTTAATTGGTTCTCAACACATGGGAAGGATCCGATTCATACTTCCTCAGCATGGACACATGAAACACATCATGCATCGTTGACAACTCAGTCGGCAGCTGCAATATTATGCTAAGGATCCATCCGTTCGATAATCTCATACAGACCGATGAATCTAGGAGCTAACTTACCATTCATTCTGAATCTCATCATGCTCTTGAAAGGATAAGGTGCAGAAACACTCGATCACCAACCTGAAACTCGAAAGGCCTAAGCCTTTTATTCGCATACGGGCTTGGTTATCTTGTGCTTCCTTCATTCTCTACAGCATCAGCTCAACTTGGTCTTTCATGTGCTTCACAAAATATGGCGAAGACAACTGTCTCTCCCCAACATCTTCCCAACAGATAGGATATCTGCACTTCCTACCGTACAAAGCCTCAAATAGTTTCATCCCAAAGGTCACTTGGTAGCTATTGTTGTTCGAAAGCTCTACCAAAGACAAGGAATACTACTACCGAAATCCATCGCTACAGCTATATCCTATAAAGTCTGTATGGTCCGCTCAGATTGGTCATCTATCTAGGGGTGATACGCTTTGCTCATAGCCAATCTAGACCCCAAAGCTGCCTGAAAGCTCTCCTCTTTCTTCAGTACGCTTTCAAAAATTTCCAAGTATTTTCTCTTCTGATACAGTTTTCTTACGACACTACCTATTCTCAAATCTACTAATTCTCAAATCTTTGAAATGGAATCTTTTGTTAACAACGCACTGTAGGTCAAATTTGAGTCCGTGCTGGCAATGACAAACGATGACCTGGTTAGTATGTTTCTCTCGTTGGTCGACTAAAGACTACGGGGATTTTTGGTTCCATTTATGAGGCCTCTTTGATCGAGTTCTTTATCAATGCTACCTTATTCGATGGTGAAATCATCAGCACAATGTCGAAGAAGAAGTTCATAATCACTCAGGAAATATTTGCTGAGACCTTTCATCTTCAAACTGAGGGTAAGGTTATTTTCTCGGGGCTTCCGGAAAAAGCAGTGGCCAATATGAAAATGCTATTCCCACAGTCGCTGAAGGAAAGATCTGGTATCAAATGATAACGGCTGAATGTATGCTAAAATGGGAAAGCATTTAACGTGGTCGTACGAAGAACAGTACAAGCATTAAATACTCAGCAGAAAAATCCTCTGGATCAATACGACGTGTCTACGTGCTAGGAAAAGATCAGATCACATTGGGCACCTAAGACTGAAGGGCTGTGAGATCTGATCAGCAAAAGAAAGAAAATATTGCACCCGAGCTTATAGTAAGCTCTTGTCCTTGAAAAAATAAGAGCACCGAGTACAGATCGGGATTGGCAATGAAATACGAAGCGAAAGTATCCCGAACTGAACCCTGATTTTCTAAAGGAAACACATTTGCAATCCTGTTGTGCTGAAAACAGGTTTTAAACAGATGCTATGCACATATGCGGAAAGCTTAAATTACTCAGCTGTTGTTTCTGGAAGTTCGGAGCTTAATCCTCCTACATCTCATTTTCTTCCAATCTGGAAGGTTTCTCCTAGAAGACTTTGATTATACATCAGCATGTACAACTCACTCAGCTGGGACTTATTCATTGCCCAAAGCTGAACTCCTAGACTCTACACCAGCTCGCAGCTGTGTTCATCCAACTTCATTAATTTCTTTAACGTCTCTGTTCAAAGACTACATACACAAAGTTTAGCGTCTTCGTTCTAAGATGGATTTGGTGTTTGGTTTGTGATTCGCTCAACTATTCTAATCAGTTCTCAGCTATTATGTGAGTGAACTTCTGTGTGTGTGAGATTTTTAGTGTAAGCTCAACTCTCGAATATAAAATCTCACACAACTAGGAAGTACTTCTAGAAAGCTAAATGCAGCTCAGTAGTCGACTGTTACAATAAGCTCCTTAGATATGATAGTCAACTTCTTCGCCTCTCTGTTTTTCTTCCCGTTCTTCCTCTCTTTGAACATCTATGTTATTCATCAGTTTTCTTGTATAAATAGTTTGCCACTCTGAAATAGCCGTTGGACACACACTTCTTTTCGTTGTAAAGTTTCTGCAGCATTCTGACATTGTGTGTGCTTTTCGTCCTTTATAGTATATGAGTAGGTGTAGCTATTTAATGCATTTCGTCTTCTTGTGAACTGATGTGACAATACATCAGTTTGAATTTCCTCATTCAAACTGATTTGCCGGTCTGCATTGATCCTTCAGATATGATCCAGCTTTGAGTCAGATCTGATCCAGCTTTGAGTTGATCTTCTCTTCAGATCTGATCCAGCTTTTCGTCACAGCTTACTGGTCCAGCTTAGCCTTCGCCTGATTACAGTCTGCTGACTCAGCTTTGGACGTCTCCGTTGCTGATCCAGCTTTCGTCTAGGTTGCTGATCTAGCTGTGAATTTTTCTGATATGCTCTAGTCAATTCAGCTCTCAGCTGAATTGATTTCTTCAATGCTCCAGGCAGTTAAGCTCTCAGCTGAGTTGAATTTCTCTGATCATCTCTCAGCTGAACTGCTCCATACGAAAGCTGTGATCCGAAATCTTCCCGTTGGCATTTCAGCTTTTGTCCGAGATATTTCTTGTTATGTTTCCAACTTTTCTACACACTTTGTAAATATATTAGTAACATAACAGCAAGTTTGTGTAATCAAAACTCAGATCTGGATCTGTTACACATATCCCAAAAATCTCTCCTTTTTGATTTACACAGAACTTGGAATAACCGATGCATGATCTAACAAATTCTCTCCCTTTTTGTGGGAATCAAAGAGGGATCGAAACATGTCCTTCCCTTTAATATTTCAAATAAAAATCTCTCAAAGCTGACACAACAGGAACTGTAGCAGTAGTGTTTTTCAGATTTTGAAAAGAGAAACAGAATTGGGGACGATCGTATGCAAAAATGATATGATTTTGAAAGAACTGATCGTATGCTACTGAAAATTCTCATTTATTCAGATTAGGAGATAAATGAAAACTGAATTAACAGTACTTCTTCCTTATTTCTCAGCTGCTGTCCAATGTTCTATTGATCAGCACAACCAGAAATATAGAAAATGGCGTACACACAGATTACAAGTAATCTGTGTCAGCTCGATAGAAGATGTAAACTGAAAATTAAAATGCATTACACCCCTTATACTTCATAACATGAGTTTTAGAAAAAAATATTTGTAGCATAGATACGAATGTAAGAAGTATCAGCTTTGGCAAAATACTGAGAGAAACAGATCACGCACTAAAAGAGTCGTGATCTGTGCTGAATAACAAAGCCAAATCTGAGATGGTGCTTCAAATATATGCTCAAATTACTAAGATTAAGAGATAAATAATAATGGAATTTACAGAATCTCTTCCATTTCTCTTCAATTTTGTCCCATAACAAAACTAAAGATCTTGGCATACACACAGATCACGCATGATCTGTGTCAGCTCGTCAGAAGACATATTGCTGCACATTCTTTTGGAACAATGCTCTGCAATTCTAAAATCATTACTCTTCCTATCTTTTATAATGTAAGCTCAAATCATTTTTTTAAAAAAAGCACCAGCTGAAATTTTTCCACACAAAAATAAATTTTGAAAGAACATCAGAGCACACAAGTAAATTTTGTTTTAAAGCTGAACACGTGCTATTGAGTCACTTAATTTATTCAGATTAGGTGAAAATAGATAACTGAACAACCAGATTCTCTTTCATTTCTCTTATTTTGTCCCATGTGTTGAAGTTAGCCCAACCAAAATAATATCTTGGCATACACATAGAACTCGCGCATTCTGCGTCAGCACGACAAAAGAAACACCAAAGTTCAAACATCATTTCTCACCTATTCCTCATAAAATAAGCTATTCAAATTTTTTTAAAACCTTTTAAAAAAATTAGCACATGTGTTTTTAAGAAAAATGCTCTTTTCAAGAACCACCTGCTCTGATACCACTTGTTAAGAAAGGATTAGATCTCAAAGGCACCTAAGACGAAGGGCCGTGAGATCTGATCAGCAAAGAAAGAAAATATTGCACACGAGCTTACAGTAAGCTCTTGTCCTTGAAAACATAAGAGCACCAAGTACAGATCGGGATTGGCACTGAAATACCAAGCGGAAGTATCATGAACTGAACCCTGATTTTATAAATGAAACACATTTGAAATAATGTTGTGCTGAAAATAGGTTTTAAACAGATGCTATGCACATATGCGGAAAGCTTAAATTACTCAGCTGTTATTTCTGGAAGTTCGGAGCTTAATCCTCCTGCATCTCCCCTTCTTCCAATCTGGAAGGTTTCTCCTAGAAGACTTTGATTATACATCAGCATGTACTGTTGGCGCAGCGGCGGATACGGATCCCGCTCCCGGGCCGCAGCGGAAGAATTAAAATTTTGCACCGGAACGGTCAATACACAATAGCAAATGCAATAAAACATACATAGGATGTTTTAATTATGGTACCTTGCTGGCGTCTAGGCGCATGGCTCCGACTAGTTTCACAGGGAAACTGGCACTTCAACGGTTTGCGGTTGAGTTCTCCGAATCCGGTCAACGACTGGAATCACGGCTCCTTCGTCAGTCTACACTAGAAGACCTGACGAATTTATTACGAACGGAATATCCTCCTCGCAGTGGTCGTAACAAGTCCGACGGCAAGACGGGCGGCGGGGCGTGGGACGTGCGGCCGAGAGGGGAGGAAGAAGTGAGGGGCGGCGGCTTGGTGTGTAGGGTTTTGTGTGATGCTTGAGTGTTTCATACAATCCTAGGCACACATATAAGTAGACTAGTGATGGGCTTAAACCAGCCCAACGAGCCTTGGGGCGGGCCCAGGTCCATATTAACATTCGGTTCATTTATATCATCGTGGCTTCATCATAATTCCGATCGCCGATCATATCGGACCGATCTACACAGTTTCCAAAACTGGGTATTATGATGCGAAAATAATTTTTCAGACCACCTAGTCCGAAATTGCAGTTTAGCCCCTCCAAGTTTCAAGGATAGTCAAACTAGCCCAAACTTTAGGGAAATTGCAATTTGACCCATGTTGACTTTTAGGAATTCGCACTTCCTAAATTCCTCCTCCTATGCTCAACACATTGAGCTCAGTTTCCGTGCGGGAATCGAGAAGCTAGTACTTGTGTGACCCTCAATGGTTCAGGGATACAGCTAGCCGTGGGCCCACAACTATTGCGACTCCGAAATTACAATTTCGAACTGACCCATCGGACCATGGTAAAGCGCCTAGCAACATCGCCCCATGATCCCCTAGGTATCACTGATAGTGCCTGC
>KV009369.1:0-18958 GCA_001598015.1 Dorcoceras hygrometricum | reverse complement strand
GAATATAGGATGCTTCACCCATGTCCTTCATAGAGAATCTACTAGACAACCACACTTTAGTTGACTGCAACATTCCTACATCATTCCCAATGAGAAGAATGTCATCAACATAAAGTACAAGGAATGTCACAGCATTCTTAGCTACCTTCTTGTACACACATGGCTCCTCGGGATTCTTGATGAAACCAAATTCCTTAATTGTTTCATCGAATCTCAGGTTCCAACTTCTCGATGCTTGTTTGATATTGTAGATCGATCTCTGAAGCTTGCATACTTTATGCTCACTTCCTACAGATGTGAAACCCTCAGGCTGCGTCATATAGATCTCTTCCTTAATGTTTCCATTAAGGAACGCAGTTTTCACATTCATTTGCCATATCTCATAGTCGTACCATGCGGCTATGGCTAGTAGGATTCTAATTTACTTGAACATTGCGACTAGTGAAAAGGTTTCATCATAGTCAACACCTTGCCTTTGAGTGTAACCTTTCGTGACCAGTCGTGCCTTATAGGTCAGTACCTTACCATCAGGCCCAAGTTTTCTCTTGTATATCCATTTACACCCAATAGGAACTATTCTTTCGGGAGGATTAACAAGAGTCCAAACTTGGTTTGAATGCATTGAGTCAATCTCAGACTGCATTGCTTCAAGCCAAAAATTAGAATCAGCATCGGAAAATGCCTCCTTGAATTTTCTTGGATCACATCCAATAACTTGATCACTTTGATCATCTTCTAGGAGGAAACCATATCTATCAGGAGCCCTAGGAATCCTTTCAGATCTCCTAGGTGCGACAATTTCTGGTATTGGCTCTTGAGGTGCGAGAGATTCACTTGGTACTTCAGATGGTTCTCGAACTTCTTCGAGTTCTACAATCTTGCCTTTTCTATCAAGTAGAAACTCCCTTTCCAGAAAGGTGGCATTTTTTGTTTCATTGGCATAGTAGAAGTAGTATCCAATGGAATTCTTTGGATACCCAATGAAGTAACATAAGATGGATCTATTATCCAGCTTATCTCCCACTGTCTTCTTCACCTAAGCAGGACATCCCCAAATCCTCAAGTATGAGTATTTGGGCGGCTTGCCCATCCATATCTCATATGGAGTCTTATCCACCGCCTTGGTGTGGACATTGTTCAACAACATTACCGCCGTTTCGAGCGCATAGCCCCAAAACGACATAGGAAGCTCAGTGAAACTCATCATGGATCGAACCATGTCCATCATGGTTCGATTATGATGATCCGCTACATCATTGAGTTGTGGTGTGGCCGGAGGGGTCCACTGTGAGAGAATCCCATTCTCTTTAAGATAGTTTTGAAATTCAGCACTCAAGTATTCTCCACCTCGATCGGATCGAAGTGCTTTAATACTTTTCCCTAACTGATTTTCTACTTCAGCCTTGAATTCTTTGAACTTTTCAAAGGATTCAGACTTGTGTTTCATTAAGTACAAGTACCCATACCTAGAGTGCTCATCGGTAAAGGTGATGAAGTATGTGTGACCGTACTTAGTACCAATGCTAAGCGGTCCACACACATCAGTGTGGATCAAATCCAACAGGCCTTGAGCACGTTCAGGCTTGCCCGTGAAGGGTTGTTTAGTCATTTTTCCTTTGAGACAAGACTCACAAGTCGGTAGGGAGTTAATATCTGACATATCAAACATGTCACTCCCAACCAACTTGTTCATCCTACTTAAGGAAATATGACCTAGCCTAGCGTGCCAAAGTTGTGCCGGGTTCAAGCTATCATTTTTCCTTTTAATAGTTGTTGTATGTGTTTCCACATCGCGAGTTGGAACTTCTTTTAATTTTAAGGTGTATAGATCGTTTTCGCGTTCCCCAATTCCAATCAAACATTCATTCTTGTATATATTGCAAATCGAATTAGCAAAATGACAAGAATATCCATCACTATCAAGCATAGAAACAGAAATAATGTTCTTTATTAACTCGGGAACAAACAAAATGTTTCTCAATAACAACTTATAATTCGAAGATAGAAATAAATAAACATCTCCTATATATACTGCAGCAACCCTTGCTCCATTGCCAAGCCTCAAGTGGGTATCACCCTCTCTAAGACGTCGGCTTCTTGTCATTACCTGCAAATCATTACAGAAAATGAGATCCACATCCGGTATCAAGTACCCAAGAAGTCGAATATATATTGCAAATCGAATTAGCAAAAATGACAAGAATATCCATCACTATCAAGCATAGAAACAGAAATAATGTTCTTTATTAACTCGGGAACAACAAAATGTTTCTCAATAACAACTTTTAATTCTAAGATAGAAATAATAAACATCTCCTATATATACTGCAGCAACCCTTGCTCCATTGCCAAGCCTCAAGTGGGTATCACCCTCTCTAAGACGTCGGCTTCTTGTCATTACCTGCAAATCATTACAGAAATGAGATCCACATCCGGTATCAAGTACCCAAGAAGTCGAATTAAGAGACATATTTATTTCAATATAGAACATACCTTTTGCAGTTCGCAACTGTCGAGGTACTCCTTGCAGTTCCTCCTCCAATGCCCAGGCTTGTGGCAGTGGTGGCAAACAGCCTCAGATTTGTTTGGCTTGGAAGCCTTTGCCTTGGGCTTCTTGGCGGGCTTTTCCTCCTTCGCAGGGGCAGAACGCTTCTTACCCTTGCGTTTGGGCCCCTTCTTCACAGAGGAAGAAGAGCCCATAAGGAGGACGGGCTTGTCCTTCTTTATGGTCCCCTCGAACACTACAAGCATGTTCACCACCTCTTCAAGGGTGGCTTCCAGCTTGTTCATGTTAAAGTTGACCACAAAGGGGTCGAATGCAGCAGGGAGTGAGAGGAGAAGCAGATCCACAGACAGCTCACGTGGAAGTGTGATATCAAGGCCCATTAGCTTTTCAATGAGCCCAATCACACAAACCCCATGCTCGCGGACCAAAGTCCCATCGCACATGCGGCTCGTCATGAGCTCCTTGACAGTAGTGAACCTCTCAGTCCGAGAGTTCTCCCCATACATCCCTTAAGATAAAGGTGTATGTCAGCAGCACACACTGTCTTCTCAAAACACCGCTGCATTTCGTTTTACATTGATGCCATCATATATCATCGTGTCTTAAGCTCGTCATCCCACCATTTATTCAGCTTTGTCAGCTACTCAGGACTGATATCGGCAGGGGATTCCTTCGGAGGGCTCTTCTCTAACGTGTAGAGAAGTTTCTCCGAATCCAATACAATATTGAGGTTGCGAAGCCAGTTTTTGGTAGCTTCTGCTCCTTTTGCGCGATTCAATGCATCGGCAAAAGTATTTGGTCATCCTGTATTCACCAAGGTGAACACGTCGGGATTCAAGCCATTGATAAACTGGTCGGCTTGAACTTCATCACTGATAGCAACATGTGGAGCGAATTTCAGTAAACTGGTGAATTTGGCAACGTATTCTTCGATATTCAATTGACCCTGTCTCAAGTTTGCAAATTATGCTCCTTTATCCTTTCGATACGAAACGGGGAAGAAACTTTGATAGAAAGCTGTTCTAAATACTGCCCAAATAATCACAGTACCTTGGTTTTCAAGTGCTTTCTTCATAGCTATCCACCAGCTTTTACCAAGACCATGCAACTGATGTACTATCAATTTCACCCGACGATGATCGGTATAATCTAGTGCTTCAAATAACTGTTCTATATCTTCCAACCAGTTCTTACAGTCTATGGAATTTTCTTTCCCTGTCAAGGTTGGTGGTTTAAAGGATTGAAATCGTTTCAACAATGTTTCCATCGGGGTTGCAGCTGCATTTAATACACCAGTCGATGTACTACCCTGTTCTGTTCGTGGAATATTTCCTATCTGCCGGGTAGTTGTTCTTCGAGGAGAATATCTAAAAGTCAAACAGACTTGTTCATAATTCCTCATCAATCAATAACAAGTCAATCTAAATCCCTCCTCTGATCAGCATATACGAATGTACTGCTTTTCAAGAGATCAAGTTCTGATTCATGCTTCGTTTAGTACATGCTACCATTAACTTCATGAGCATGTAACTCTTACAACTCTTCGGTATACTCTTACCATTTATTCACAGTACTCAAGTGATATAAATTCAAAACAGGAAGAAATATACCATGCAAGCACGCAATAAATCAATTGGGAAAACTCAATCTACCCCACTCATCTAGTTCAATAACTTAATGGTTTAGTGGGCTCTGATACCACCTATTGTGAGGCTCTCTGCTCACAATTATTCTTCTAATCTCATCTTATGGGCGTTTAATTAGTGTTTAATTAAACCAACGAGTTTAAGTAGTGAAATCTGGTAAAAAAAAACTTTTAAAATTTGGTTCCCAAAAGCTGGTCTTTGGTAACAGAACAGAACTATGTTTGTGTTCCAAAAACTGTTTATTTATAAACCGAACAAAACAGTACAACGGTTATTGCATGTTATATTTATCAATACAAGATCTGACCAGCAGTCACAAAACCAGATTTCATCAAACACTAATGCTAACTATTTCCAAGACTATGCTAGCAGCAGATCTCTAGAAGTTCTTCTTATTTGTTGCCCGTCATCTAGGTAGCCAGCTCTCACTACCCTTGCCCAATCAATTCAGCTCTCTTCTACCTGTTGTCATGCACACATACAAAACATGACAACAGCCGGATAAACTCCGATAAGAAAACCATCTCAGTATAATCAACAGGTATATGCAATAGAATAAATAAATGAATAACAACATATTTCAATGCTAAAATGCAATGAATCTATCTCAATTCTTCTTCTCAGAACTGATTCTATTTCACATCAATGCCATCAAGATTCGTATACGATCTTGACATGGATATCCATCTATCGAAGTTAACTCTAACTTCAAAAATCAGGTCATCTCAGTCCTGGGCATTAGAATCATTCATATTCGCTTCGTGTTATGCAATATCATGAAAACATAAAAGATCCACTACCTGTGATGGATCGACACATAAAACTCCAGTTCTAAATCAAGAACAGTAATCATAGAGTATGTGATTTTTTCGGGATAACTCAAGAAATATCATTCTCGAGTACTCTAATCCCTGACTCTCACTGTTAAAGTATACCTTCGTTACTTCTCTGTTCTGAGATACTTCAATTCTCACTCCTAAAATATCATCACAAGAATTCCCAAAGATATTCACAGAATTCACTTCCTGATATCTCCAGCCAAAGTTACTAGGATTCGAATTCAATCTTATTTATAGGAAAATATCTCTGTTGTCTGCAGCATTTCCAATGTGTTCAATTCGAATTCCACGTGTCATGCTGAGTATTTATCTATCAAAATAGGATAAACTCCCACCGCTTCGAAAACCAGATTCTTCAACTAGCGCTTATAACGTATCAATTGTTCTTCTCGATAATCAAACGTTATAGAGTAATTCTTAATAACCAATCATAACAACCAGTTGCTGTTTTTCTTTAATGTCAAAACGACGCCGTGACAACTAATCCAAACGACGTCGCAACATACCAATGGCTGATTCCAGATCTCTAATGAAACAACCCAACAGCTGGTCACAATGAAGTAGCTCAACGACTGGTCCTGCTAACTAATTCAAACGGTGTCGTATTGAGGTTCCTGTTTCATAAATCAAAACGACGTCGTGTTGCATACGTCAGCTTTTCTGTTACCAGCAGGTGGACAGTCTCTCATTCAAAAATGCTGCGTTTTAATTTTCTTAAAACGATGTCGCTTCTTATCAGTCGACTGGTTTTTCGAACTAGCAGCTGGTCATCCAGTCGCAAGCAGATTCCTCACAATGCAACGACTGGTTTGTGCCCAATACCAGCATTCAACTTCGAGAGGTTGCCAACACGTGTCGCTTTCCTGTTAACTTTTGCACCCGCACAAAAGCTGATACCAGACTTCTCTTTTGAACACTTCGACTGAGTAGCGAAACGACGTCGCTCATCTAAAACCAGTGATCACTCATTACTAATATCATTGACTAGCGTTGACGTCTGGATTCCGCTATGCCAGATTTCTCCCGTTAACGCAACTACTGGTTTTCTTAAAACGATAGCGTATTACACTTATGTTATCAACGACTGGTAAGATTCTACCAGCTTTCTCCAAAACGACCACGTTTCATTATATGGTCACGACAACTTACGCAACGCATCAGATTTCACCAAAACGACAGCGTTTCTATTCTAAACACTTGGAAAACAGATTCCTCCCGAAATTCATCAATTCAACTCCGAATTTCAACCATATTTCCCCTGGAAGAATTTCAATTCGAAGCATAACATTTCCAGAAGAAATCCGAGAATCCTCAACCAGACTTCATCAAGATCTGGCGTCCAGGCATTTCAAATTTACTTAATCACTACATAATAATCTCGGGCATTACATTTCTCCCCGTCTGAAACATGATTTCGTCCTCGAACTCATCAGCAGTCTCTATATGCGCATAGGAATAATGAGATAATAGAATCTGAATAAGAACTAACCTCATTGGAAAAGATAGGGGAATCGTTGTTTCATATATTCCTCAACTTTCCATGTAGCTTCTTCAACTCCATGTCAATTCCATTGAATTTTCACCAATGGAATAATATTTGTTCGGAGTTGTTTTTCTTTTCGATCAAGAATCTGTATCGACTATTCAAAATAACTCAAAGTTTCATCGAGTTCAGCTTCTTCAGCAGGAATAACATGAGATACATCAGGTAGATATTTCCTTAACATAGATACATGAAAGGCATCATGTATACCCGCAAGAGAAGGAGGTAATGCAAGTCGGTAAGCAAGATCGCCTATCTTTTCAAGAATTTCATAAGGACCAATAAACCTAGGATACAATTTTACTCGTTTGCCAAATCTGATTGTACCCCTGAAGGGAGAAATTTTCAAGAATACTTTGTCCCCTGTTTCAAAACACAAAGGTCTACGTCGTGTATTTGCATATCTAGCCTGTCTCTGTTGCGCTGTTCTCATTTTCTACTGAATAAACTTCACCTTCTCAGTCATTTCTCTAATCAAATCTGGTCCCAATTCAGGTATCTCCGATATATCATCCCAATATAATGGTGAACGACATTTCCTTCCATACAACGGTCGTGTATTTGCATATCTAGCCTGTCTCTGTTGCGCTGTTCTCATTTTCTACTGAATAAACTTCACCTTCTCAGTCATTTCTCTAATCAAATCTGGTCCCAATTCAGGTATCTCCGATATATCATCCCAATATAATGGTGAACGACATTTCCTTCCATACAACGCTTCAATCGGAGCCATTTCAATACTGGTTTGATAGCTGTTGTTGTATGAAAATTCCACCAGTGGTAATGAATCTTGCCATGAAACACCAAAATCCAATACTACTGCTCTAAGCATATCCTCAAGAGTTTGAATTGTTCTTTCAGATTGCCCATCGGTTTGAGGATGATACGCAGTGCTCAAATACAATTTTGTACCCAGAGCTTGTTGCAAGCTACTCCAAAAGTGTGAAGTAAATCGTGGATCTCTATCAGAGACAATTGATTTTGGCACACCATGAAGTCTGACCACTTCTTTAATGTAGAGATCTACCATTTGATCATGTCGATAGGTCATTCGATACGGAATAAAACAAGCAGATTTTGTTAACCTATCGATAATTACCCAAATACCATCGCAACCTCAGGATGATTTTGGTAACTTCGTTACAAAGTCCACAGAAATGTGATCCCATTTTCATTCAGGAACTGACAGACTTTGTAATAACCCAGCAGGTTTCTTCCTTTCAGCTTTCACATGTTGGCAATTCAAGCACTTCGAGACAAAAGTAGTCACATCAGACTTCATTTGTTTCCACCAGTACTGTTTCTTTAGATCATTGTACATCTTTCTACCTCCAGGATGCACACTGAATCTACTTCTATGAGCTTCATTCAAAATCTGGTATTTTAATTCCGCAATATCTGGAACAACAAGTTTGTTGTTCACATACAAGATATTATCAGCGCTCACTCTATATTCCGATGAATGTCCAGATTTGACCATCTCAACAAATTTCTGTATATTCAAATCCTTCTTCTGTGCTTCTTTAATTCGAATTAACAATTCAGGTTTAGCTATGATGTCACAAATTCTCATTGGCTTCACATCTGTCTTAAACAAATATCCAGAGATACAACAATCCTCTATCAAGCTGGTTACACCCATCGTAGTCAAGGACAATGCACATACTTTTCTACTAAGGGCATCGGCTGCTGCATTGGATTTCCCGGGATAGTATTTGATTTTGCAATCAAAATCTTTCAATAAATCCAGCCATCTGCGTTGCCTCATATTCAATTCAGACTGCGGAAACAGATACTTCAGACTCTTGTGATCAGAGAAAATCTCAAATTTCTCACCATAGAGATAGTGTCGCCATATCTTTAGTGCAAACACGATGGCTGCCAATTCAAGAACATGAATTGGATATCGAATTTCATGTGGCTTCAGCTGTCTCGAGGCGTATGCAATCACATATCCTCGCTGCATCAACACACACCCCAATCCTTGGTGAGAAGCATCGCAATATACCACAAAATCACCAGTACCCGAAGGAATTGTCAAAACTGGTGCTGTGGTTAACCTCTTCTTCAATTCGAGAAAGATGTTTTCACAAGCCTCTGACCAAATAAACAGTGCATTTTTCTGTGTCAATTGAGTAATAGGCTTCACAATACTCGAAAATTCCTGGATAAACCGTCGGTAATACCCCGCAAGACCCATGAAGCTTCTCTGACCAAATAAACAGTGCATTTTTCTGTGTCAATTGAGTAATAGGCTTCACAATACTCGAAAATTCCTGGATAAACCGTCGGTAATACCCCGCAAGACCCATGAAGCTTCGAATTTCTGGTACAGATGTTGGTCTAGGACAATTAATCACAGCTTCTATCTTACTTGGATCAACTGAAATCCCATCTCCTGAAATAATAGGACCAAGAAATACCACTTTTTGCAACCAAAATTTCACATTTCGACAGCTTAGCATATAATTTCTCATCTCTTAAAGTTTGCAGAACAGTTCTGAGATGGTTCGCATGATCGCACAAATCCTTCGAATAAATCAGAATATCATCAATAAATATAATCACGAAATCATCAAGGTATTTCTGAAATACCCTGCTCATCAAACTCATAAACACTTCCGGAGCATTTGTCAATCCAAACGGCATAACGATGAACTCATAGTGACCATACCTTGTTCGAAATGCAGTTTTCGATATATCCTCATCTCTTACTCTCAATTGATGATATCCGGATCTCAAATCAATCTTTGAATATACTGACGAACCCTGCAACTGATCAAATAAATCATCTATTCGCGGTAAAGGATATTTATTCTTTACCGTTGCTTTATTCAATTGCGGGTAGTCAATACATAATCTCATTGATCCATCTTTCTTTCGTACAAATAATAATGGAGCGCCCCAAGGGGAAACACTCGGTCTAATGTACCCTTTATTAAGAAGATCTTCCAGCTGCTCTTTCAATTCCTTTAACTCAATTGGTGCCATTCGGTACGGTGCTTTTGATATCGGTTGTGTACCTGGCATCAATTCAATACTGAAATATACCTCTCGATATGGAGGTAATCCTGGAATCTCATCAGGAAAGACATCAGCGAATTCGCAAACTACTGGTATATCAACCAGATTCAGGCTATTCTTTTTCACATATACTGCATAAATCAGGAATCCCTCTGCTCCATTCTGTAATAGCTTAGTCATAGAAATCACAGAAATCAAAGGAATTCTGGCTCGTGATCCCTTACCATAAAATTTCCATTCATCAATTTCCTCGGGTCTAAATCGAACCACTTTCTGGAAACAATCCACTGTTGCCCGGTACTTGGTTAACATATCTATGCCGATGATACAATCAAAATCAGACAATCCAAGTACAATACAATAAATCTCAATCTCATGACCTTCAAACTGTAGTATACAATTCTTAACAGCTCTTACTGATAACATACCCCTTCCCAGAGGTGAAGAGATTGCTACTACCTCGGTTAATGATTCAAGGGGCAACGAATGTGTTACAACAAAATGCTCAGAAATAAAGGTATGTGAAGCACCGGTATCAACTAGAACATGAGCAGGATAATTACACAAATAGCAAGTACCTGCAATAACATCATTAGGAGCTGTTTGTGCTTGCTCTTCAGTCAATGCAAACACTCGTGCTTGCTGTTTAGGAGGTTGGCTCGATGTCTGGCTTCCTCCCTGTCTACCCTGTTGTTGATTCTGTGGTTGGAAATGCACAGAAGATGCTTGCCGTTCTGGCATTGGCATTGATCTCGATGCCGCAATATTCTGTGAACTCCCCGAACTACGTTGAGGGCAGATTCTGGCAAAATGTCCAGGTTGATTACAAATACGACAAAGGCCAAACACTCCTCTGCACTGTTCAGTGTTGTGTTTGACTCCACATTTGGTACAGTAATCACCAGATTTCTGTCCAGCTCCCAGTTGTTTGAATTCACTTGAACTGGAGGAGCTACTGTTACCTGAACGCTTGAATTGTTTTCCTTTTTCTTTAAAGAAATTTTTCTTTCCACTACCGCTGCTGCCAGCATCAAACGAGGGGTTGGTGGAATCTGTGGGTTCTCCTGTGCTACTTTGGCTGTTGATGGCACAAATTGCGCTCTTCGTTGCCTTAGCAATCCAGCTTCTGCTCCTTTTGCGTGATTCAATGCATCGGCAAAAGTATTTGGTCGTCCTGTATTCACCAAGGTGAACACGTCGGGATTCAAGCCATTGATAAACTGGTCGGCTTGCGCTTCATCACTGATAGCAACATGTGGAGCGAATTTCAGTAAACTTGTGAATTTGGCAACGTATTCTTCGATATTCAATTGACCCTGTCTCAAGTTTGCAAATTCTGCTCCTTTATCCTTTCGATACGAAACGGGGAAGAATCTTTGATAGAAAGCTGTTCTAAATAATGCCCAAGTAATCACAGTACCTTGGTTTTCAAGCGCTTTCTTCGTCGCTATCCACCAGCTTTTACCAAGACCATGCAACTGATGTACTATCAATTTCACCCGACGATCATCGGTATAATCTAGTGCTTCAAATAACTGTTCTATATCTTCCAACCAGTTCTCACAGTCTATGGCATTTTCTGTCCCTGTCAAGGTTGGTGGTTTAAAGGACTGAAATCATTTCAACAATGTTTCCATCGGGGTTGCAGCTGCATTCAATACACCAGTCGATGTACTACCCTGTTCTGTTCACGGAATATTTCCTGTCTGCCGGGTAGTTTTTCTTCGAGGAGGCATATCTAAAATTCATACAGACTTATTCATAATTCCTCATCAATCAATAACAAGTCGATCTAAATCCCTCCTCTGATCAGCATACACGAATGTACTGCTTCTCAAGAGATCAAGTTCTGATTCATGCTTCATTTAATACATGCTACCATTCACTTCATGAGCATGTAACTCTTACAACTCTTCGGTATACTCTTACCATTTATTCACAGTAGTTACGTGATAGGAATTCAAAAACAGTAAGACATATACCATGCAAGCATGCAATAAATCAATCAGAAAAACTCGATCTACCCCGCTCATCTACCTCAATAACTTAATGGTTTAGTGGGCTTTGATACCACCTGTTGTGAGACTCTCTGCTCACAATTATTCTTATAATCTCATCTTATGGGCGTTTAATTAGTGTTTAATTAAACCAACGAGTTTAAGTAGTGAAATCTGGTAAAAAAATTTTAAAATTTGGTTCTCAAAAGCTGGTCATTGGTAGAACAGAACTATGTTTGTGTTCCAAAAACTGTTTATTTATAAACCGAACAAAACAGTACAACAGTTATTGCATGTTATATTTATCAATACAAGATCTGACCAGCAGTCACAAAACCAGATTTCATCTAACACTAATGCTAACTATTTCCAAGACTATGCTAGCAGCAGATCTCTAGAAGTTCTTCTTATTTGTTGCCCGTCATCTAGGTAGCCAGCTCTCACTACCCTTGCCCAATCAATTCAGCTCTCTTCCACCTGTTGTCATGCACACACACAAAAACAAGACAACAGCCGGATAAACTCCGGTAAGAAAACCATCTCAGTATAATCAACAGGTATATGCAATAGAATAAATAAATGCATAACAACATATTTCAATGCTAAAATGCAATGAATCTATCTCAATTCTTCGTCTCAGAACTGATTCTATTTCACATCAATGCCATCAAGATTCGTATACGATCTTGACATGGATATCCATCTATCGAAGTTAACTCCAACTTCGAAAATCAGGTCATCTCAGTCCTGGGCATTAGAATCAATTCATATTCGCTTCGTGTTATGCAATATCATGCAAACATAAAAGATCCACTACCTGTGATGGATCGACACATAAAACTCCAATTCTAAATCAAGAACAGTAATCATAGAGTATGTGATTTTGTCGGGATAACTCAAGAAATATCATTCTCGAGTACTCTAATCCCTGTCTCTCACTATTAAAGTATACCTTCGTTACTTCTCTTTTCTGAGATACTTCAATTCTCACTCCTAAAATCTCGTCACAAGAATTCCCAAAGATATTCACAGAATTCACGTCCTGATATATCCAGCCAAAGTTACTAGGATTCGAATTCAATATTATTTATAGGAAAATATCTCTGTTGTCTGCAGAATTTCCAATGTGTTCAATTCGAATTTCACGTTTCATGCTGAGTATTTATCTATCAAAATAGGATAAACTCCCATCACTTCGAAAACCAGATTCTTCAACTAGCGCTTATAACGTATCAACTGTTCTTCTCGATAATCAAACGTTATAGAGTAATTCTTGCGACTGATACTAACAATTCTCACGACTGGAAGCAGTAGCTACACTCAGTTGCAGTGATATCCAGTCGCAACATAACCAGATTTCACAACCACAACCAGACGTCATAATAACCAATCATAACAACCAGTTGCTGTTTTTCTTTAATTTAAAACGATGCAGTGACAACTAATCCAAACGACGTCGCAACATACCAACGGCTGATTCCAGATCTCTACTGAAAGAACCCAACAGCTGGTCACAATGAAGTAGCTCAACGACTGGTCCCGCTAACTAATTCAAATGGTGTCGTATTGAGGTTCCTGTTTCATAAATCAAAACGACGTCGCGTTGCATACGTCAGCTTTTCTGTTATCAGCTGGTGGACAGTGTCTCATTCAAAAATGCTGCGTTTTAATTTTTTTAAAACGATGTCGCTTCTTATCAGTCGACTGGTTTTTCGAACCAGCAGCTGGTCATCCAGTCGCAAGCAGATTCCTCACAATGCAACGACTGGTTTGTGCCCAATACCAGCAGTCAACTTCGAGAGGTTGACCAACACGTGTCGCTTTCCTGTTAACTTTTGCACCCGCACAAAAGCTGATACCAGACTTCTCTTTTGAACGCTTCGACTGAGTAGCGAAACGACGTCGCTCATCTAAAACCAGCGATCACTCTTTCACGACAACTTATGCAACGCACCAGATTTCACCAAAACGACAGCGTTTCTCTTCTAAACACTTGGAAAATAGATTCCTCCCGAAATTCATCAATTCAACTCCGAATTTCAACCAGATTTCCCCTGGAAGAATTTCAATTCGAAGCATAACATTTCCAGAAGAAATCCGAGAATCCTCAACCAGACTTCATCAAGATCTGGCGTCTAGACATTTCGAATTTACTTAATCAATACATAATAATCTCGGGCATTACAGCGTGTGTTACTAGGTAAACCCATTTACCCAAAACACATCTAGTACTCTGGCCAGAGATTTATCACACTATTATCTTCTCAGATAGCATAGGATATCCACGCACAAAGGCGAGCGGTGAATCCTCGACAACGAAGCATCGACTCCTACATGCATTGGGACCTCACCCAATCCCGCCACCTAATGACCCCAACTGAGTCGGTAAACGGGTCAAAGTGAGGCACCTATCATGTAGAGTCTCAATGACGTTTTGAGTAGTGAGGACTAATCAATACAACCAAGACCTCGGACTTATCCACTCGACAAATGGTAACCACTTGGAAAGTCCGAACGAGGGTAGTTCGATAAATCACCAGGTCACTATCCATCTGCATGCTCAGAACATCACAATGTTCCCTACCAATGAAACGTGGTACTTCGCATCGCAGACGCTATTCTCAAGCTCGGGCGGCCTTATCCTCATTTTGACGGCCCAATCGACTAGGAACGAGTTCAGAATACACAGTGACTATTAGATGTGTTTCATGATAGACATCATATCCACTATCACATCTAACTTACACTATGGTGCATTCTAGGTCTTTATCCAACACAATTGTTAACATTATAACATAATGAAAATAAAGAATGCCATAAAAGAATATGAATTTTATAAATAAAGATCGTTATACAAAAGAGTCAATAAAACCCACACGCCACAAGTTGGTTAGTTGGGCATCTACTCTAACATGTACAACCCACTCAGCTGGGACTTATTCATTGCCCAAAGCTGAACTCCTAGACTCTACACCAGCTCGTAGCTATGTTCATCCAACTTCATGAACTTCTTTAACGTCTCTGTTCAAATACTACGTACACAAAGTTTAACGTCTTCGTGCTAAGACGGATTTGGTGTTTGGTTTATGATTCACTCAACTATTCTAATCAATTCTCAGCTATTATGTGAGTGAACTTCTGTGTGCGTGAGATTTTCAGTGTAAGCTCAACTCTCGAATATAAAATCTCACACAACTAGGAAGTGCTTCTAGAAAGCTAAATGCAGCTCAGCAGTCGACTGTTACAATAAGCTCCTTAGATATGATAGTCAACTGCTTCGCCTCTCTGTTTTTCTTCCCGTTCTTCCTCTCTTTCAACATCTATCTTTTTCATCATTTTTCTTGTATAAATAGTTTGCCACTCTGAAATAGCCGTTGGACACACACTTCTATTCGTTGTAATGTTTCTGCAGCATTCTGACATTGTGTGTGCTTTTCGTCCTTTATAGTATATGGGTAGGTGTAGCTATTTAATGCATTTCGTCTTCTTGTGAACTGATGTGACAATACATCAGTTTGAATTTCCTTATTCAAACTGATTCGTCGGTCTGCATTGATCCTTCAGATCTGATCCAGCTTTGAGTCAGATCTGATCCACCTTTGAGTTGATCTTCTCTTCAGATCTGATCCAGCTTTTCGTCACAGCTTACTGGTCCAGCTTAGCCTTTGCCTGATTACGGTCTGCTGACTCAGCTTTGGATGTCTCCGTTGCTGATCCAGCTGTCAGGCCCCGTGCTAATTACTCACAATTTTAACACTAAATAAATGCATAAACACGGAAGCTTAAAATCAGACAAAGTTTTATCCCAAGGTATTTGCTTTAACCCGTGGTATTTGCTTTAACCCAAGGGATGGATGTTAGTGTTTTATACTGCTATTTTTGGATATATACAGTTGAATGGGAGGTTCATAGGTCATATACATTAGGGATTTGGGGCATACATCTATAGATTTTGCTTATTCTATCTCTGCTAAAGGGCGGCAGCATCTATAGATGTATTTAAAAAATTTTCGAAATCATTTGGGCCTGAACGTACAAACATTCATTTAAAATATCGATAATCAAAATATAAGTTAACTCAAACTTATAAAAGCAGGTAACAACAACAATTCAAATATAATACAGATCCCCAATACACAAAAACGCGGGACATCCCCGGTTCAGTACATATTATAAATATAACTGGGACTCATGGGAAAGGGGATCGACCAGCTGAACCTCCACTCTGTCCAGCCTGGCTACCTGAAGATCCTGCAAATGGGTAACACAGACCCAAGACACAAAAGCAGGAAAACAAATACGAGGTCAAGCCTCAGTACGAAGAGCTATCAAAACAGCTAAACATGCAACATGCTATAAATCAATGTCAAGAATGCATGAGGGCTATCAAAGAATCGGATAGCTAGACCAGTCCATCAACTGACAACTCAAATGAAGCCTCTATACCACGCACAGCCAATCAGCCGGTGGAAATCATCGGTCCGTGATCATCGGGGCCCGTCAGCCCATCACAGCTCGGTGGTAGACACTCGAATCCGGTAGTCACCACTCCGATGATAGCGTTGGACTTTTCGGGCACGACTCATCAGTCGACCAGTCACAACGTGGCACCCAATCAAGTCATCAAATCAATCTATCAAAGGCTCAATATGTATGCATGTATGCCAATCAATATCAATGCTCAATGCATACAATGCACAATACGTTCAACAGAATGTAACTCAATCATTCACATACTGATTCACGTAATTCACAGCAGCAAGACTCACAACATCAATCACAGCATGTTCATGCCTAAAGCTGCTAAGGGCTGCTCAATTCGTACCTCAATTCCACAATTTCTACCTCACAGATAACTCAAAGCACGGCAGAACTCACGGCCGATGCAACCAGCTTCAACTGGTTCGAAATTTACAGCAACAGGCTTCCTGGAACTGAAATCTGTGCAAGGTAGCTAATATCTTAGCTCAAATCTAAGCATACATCCTCAAACACCTACGGCCAGAACTATTCTCCAGTTCCAAACATCTACGTAGGTATTAAATACAAGGACAGAGCTCAAATCAACGAGAAAAGCTCACCCAAAAGCTCACGCTAGCGTGAGGAACGCACGACACAGATATCTCCAAAAGCTTCGAACACCAACAGCTTCGCGCCTCTACTCCAGCGTTAATTCAGGGTTCGAAATGGGTAGTAATCGAAAGAGCTAAGCTATGGGAGTCCAACGCCACCAAGATTGTCAAAAACAGAGGCTGGAAGAGACAGGAATCGGCGATGGAAAGCTACGGTGAACATTAGCAAGTCGAGGGTTTCAATAGAGAAGATAAGAAATGACGGGTTGAGAAATATTCTAAGTGTAATTCGACACTTATATTTATTCCTCAATTCAATGGCTACTATCTAAATCAAACACCGACAAAAACAGATCTCTGCAACACAAATTAGCGCCAAACAGATTTCGCAATCCAGCGCTCACAATCAAACAGACTTCACAACGTTAATTCAAAACACTCGTGCTAAAATCAAAACGACAGCGTTTCGATAAAATAGATCTCATCGCTTAAACAGATCTCTCCACAACACCAAAAACCACCAGATCTCTCGCTCGCGCAATACAAAACATGCTAAACGCTGAGGACTCCAAAACGACGACGCAGCAACTTAAAGGAACGATGCCGCATCACTCAAACAGATCTTAGCGCTCAACACAACAGATCTCAGCGCTACTACTAAAACAAATCTCTCCTCAACTAACGTCAGCAGATATCTTCACGCGAACTAACACCATCGCTCAATACAACGAGGCCAGATCTCTCAATCCAGCGATCACCTGCTATAGTGCCGTTGACCAGCGTTGACATCTGAAATTACGAAATGCAAGCACTTCACTCTTGGTCATCCAGACCTCACCAAAACGACATCGTTTTACTCAATTCTCTCGACACTTCACGCAATGCTAAGGAAAAACAGATTTCTATCTAAATCTAACCAAATCAACTTCAAATCGCTACCAGATTTCACCCGATAAACCCGAACTAAAATCTGGACAACTCCAACTAGAGATCTGAATTTCCTCAAATCAGATTTCACCAAAAATCCAAAATTCTAGAAATCGAAAAATCTTAATTCTCGTGACTAACCCTACTCCAAAATCTGATTAATCACAAATCTTGAAATCTGATTCCTCACACCAACTTTCGTCTAGGTTGCTGATCTAGCTGTGAACTTTTCTGATACGCTCTAGTCAATTCAGATCTTAGCTGAATTGATTTCTTCAGTGCTCCAGGAAGTTAAGCTCTCAGCTGAGTTGAATTTCTCTGATCATCTCTCAGCTGAACTGCTCCATCGAAGCTGTGATCTCTGAAATCTTCCCGTTGGCATTTCATCTTTCGTCCGAGATATATGTTTACAGCTTTTCTACGCACTTAGAAAATATATTAGTAAACATAACAGCAAGTTTTGTGTAACTCCAAACTCAGATCTGGATATGTTACACATATCACTGTTAGACTAGATGCCCAACTAGCAAACTTGTGGCGTGTGGGTTTATAGACTCTTGTATATGAAACGATCTTTATATATGATATTCGCATTTAGTTCCTAGTCGATTGGGCCGTCAAAATGAGGATAAGGCCGCCCGAGCTCGAGACTAGCATCTGCGATGCGAAGTACCATGTTTCATTGGTAGGGAATATTGTGATGTTCTGAGCATGCATATGGATAGTGACCTGGTGATCTATCGAACTACCCTCATTCGGACTTTCCAAGTGGTTACCATTTGTCGAGTGGATAAGTCCGAGGTCTTGGTTGTATTGATTAGTCCTCACGATTCGAAATGTCATTGAGACTCTACATGATAGGCGTCTCACTTTGACTCGTTTGCCGACTCACTTGGGGTCATTAGGCGGCGGGATTGGGTGAGACCCCGATGCATGTAGGAGTCGATGCATCGTTGTCGAGGATTCACCGCTCGCAGACATGCGTGGATATCCAATGTTATCTGAGGAAACGATAGTGTATAAATCTCTGGCCAGAGTACTAGAAGTGTTTTAGGTAAATGGGTTTTACCTAGTTACACTCGCGATGTCACTATTCGATCTCCAAGATGTATGCATAGCTATCGGATCTTTAGCGACTCTCGATTTACCAATTGTCGTTGATCTGATCGGGATATATGGATTGAAAGGACCGTACTGTACGCTAACCACGACCAAATGGTTCTTGCAGGCACTATCAGTGATACCTAGGGGATCATGGGGCGATGTTGCTAGATGCTCTTACCATGATCCATTGGGCAAGTCCGGAATTGTGATTCCGGAGCCACAATGGTTGTGGGCCCACGGCTAGCTGTATCCCTGAACCATTGAGGGTCAGACAAGTACTGGATTCGAGATTCCCGCACT
>KV009368.1:420001-430628 GCA_001598015.1 Dorcoceras hygrometricum | reverse complement strand
ACGAAACTGATGCATAGCTCAAATTAACAAAGACAGCGACGCCACTCTCCCTGTCTTTTATAACATAAGCTCAAAACATTTTAAAAACAAAGATTTTGGCACCAACTGAAATTCCGCAAAACAGAACATTTAAAACAAATCAGAGCATCAAAATATTGTTTCAAATAACAATGTGCTACTGAGTTACTTATGTATGCAGAACCAGTAAACAGAGAACAGCTCAGATTTTCATACTTCTATTTCGTCCCATGTGCTTGTCACCGAGCCTCGCTCCAAGTGATCTTACAGCACAACGAAAATAGAAGCTTGGCATCCGCACGGGACTCGCGCATCCCGTGACAGTTCATCAAAAGAAAATCGGTTCTATATTAAAATAGATTAACTGGCCTTCATAAAAAAGCTTCTCAAAACAGTTAAAACATTTAAAACATAGCACATGAGTTTTAAAATTAGTGCTCGTTCAAGAACAACCTGCTCTGATACCACTTGTTGGTCCCTATTTTTCGAAGGAAAGATCAGCAGCCGCGCTTGTTAAAAGGCATTAAAAAGAATTTGCGTGCTGCAATAGCTCAAGGTTCTTGAACATATAAAATACAAAGAGCACCGGAGACAGATCTGGTATGAAATTAAAATCATGCGGAAACACCAGAACTGAATCCTTAGTATTTTAAAACGATTCAAACAGATTTATGTGCAACATAAATCTGTTCGACTGTGCAAGTGTGCTAACTGTGTATGCCTTCAAATATGTTATGCGATGCTAAAGTAAAGCAGGTGCTGAATGAATAACAGAGTACAATACACAAGCGATTTGTTTCTGGAAGTTCGGACCTCAATGTCCTACATCTCCCCTTCTTCCACCTCGAAAGGCTCCACTAGAAGAATTTGATCTATAGAACACGTACAGACCCAATCCCGCAACCAGCAGCTGCGAGAACTCCTAGAATTCACAAATGCACACCGGCCGCAACTGTGTGACTAACTACATACACAAGTTTAACGTCATCGTGCTTGGACGGGACCTGTTGTGAAATGGTTTTGAGATTCATTCACCAATGAATGTGAATGAATCTCTGTGTGTGAGAATTACAGTGTACGCACAACTCTCAAAAGATACATCTCACACACTAGGGAAATGCTCCTAAAATGAGCTAATGAAGATTCAGCAGTCGACATACAATAAGCTCCTCTCTAGAATGATTGTCGACTGCTTCATCTTCCAGTGTTCTTCCCTCTGTTGTTGTCTTCTATTTATTTTCTCTTCTCTGTGCAATAACAACTTTTACAGACTATTTCTTCACACTCGTCAACCTTATTTCTTCAGCTCTTCTTGTATAAATACCCTCTGTTCGAATATAGCCGTTAGATAAATTCCAAATCTTTTCTGCGCTTGTCAAGGCCAAATTCATCGTCTTTCCAAATGCGTGCAATGCTCCTCTGTAAATTGTACTATTTCCCAGAATAGTACAAATCTTGTCCCCTTGATTTAAGGCAATTTCACGATTTTAATTTCAGCCACAGATTCCAGATTAACTGGCCTTCATAAACAAGCTTCTCAAAACAGTTAAAACATTTAAAACATAGCACATGAGTTTTAAAATTAGTGCTCGTTCAAGAACAACCTGCTCTGATACCACTTGTTGGTCCCTATTTTTCGAAGGAAAGATCAGCAGCCGCGCTTGTTAAAAGGCATTAAAAAGAATTTGCGAGCTGCAATAGCTCAATGTTCTTGAACATTTAAAATCCCAAGAGCAACGGAGACAGATCTGGTATGAAATTAAAATCATGCGGAAACACCAGAACTGAATCCTTGTATTTTAAAAGGATTCAAACAGATTTATGTGCAACATAAATCTGTTCGAGACTATGCAAGTGCTAACTGTAAACGAAGTGCTGAAGTCTGTTTTACGTGCGTGCTGAATGTGTTATGCAATGCGAGAATGCTAAAGTAAATATGCAAGTGCTGAAAGCTTTAAAGAAATGGACCAGCTGGTTTGTTTCTGGAAGTTCGGACCTCAATGTCCTACATCTCCCCTTCTTCCACCTCGGAAGGATCCACTACTAGAAGACTTTGATGGTTACATAACATCTGCAAACACCCACCCACACAAGCAGCACTTGTATGGACTCCTAGACTCAACAATGCACACCAGCCGCAACTATGTGACTAACTACATACACAGAGTTTAACGTCTTCGTGCTTGGACGGGACCTGTTGTGAAATGGGTTTTGAGATTCATTCACTAATGAATGTGAATGAATCTCTGTGGGTGAGATTGTTACAATGAAGCTCTCAACTCTCTGTTTCTCACACACTAGGGAAATTGCTCTACACAAGCTAATTAAAACTCAGCAATCAACTCTCGTGAAAGCTCCTCTCTAATGGCGGTCGATTGCTTCGTATTTCTGTTCATTTTCCCTCTGCTGGTGCACTGTGCAATCAACGTATTTTCTGCGACAGCCTCACAGCGACCAACTACTCTTCAATGGCGTTCTTCTTGTATATAAGTCTCTGTTCAAATTCAAACCGTTGGACACAAAATTCTTCCCGTTCAAATGTGCTCTGTAAAGTACCGACATGGACTGTCCTTTGTGTCCTTTCTTTTGCAGGCTTCTTTGTCTTCTTCACCATTTGAATTGAGCTCAGCAGTTGACATCCAGCTCTCGTAAATCTTCATAGCATAATGCGTCAACTGCTTCGCTACTGGTTGTCTCTTACAACTGCTGCGACTGGTTACTTTCTCTAGCTTCCTTGCGACTGGATTTCCCAACGACTGGTTAGATCAAACGATGTCGTATCAACTTATTCAAACGACATCGTTTGCTATGAATCCTCGACTGGTTGACTATACTTCACTGCTGCTGTGTCTGGATGTACTGTAGCTTCCTGCTGGTCATTCTTAGAAGAAGTACCTGCTGGTTTTATCATCGCAAGACCATCTGCATAATCTTTAGCGCGAAGGCAAAATGCTGTCCTATCAACTTATTCAAACGACATCGTTTTGCTATCGCTAACTTCAAAAGCTCTCGACTGATTTCACTGTAGCTTCCTGCTGGTCATACCATCGCAAAGAGCATCTGCTGATTGTGATGACATCACTGCTGATGTCATCATCGCTGATTCCAGATCTTGCGCTTCTTCTCAACTGCTGATTGTGATGACGTCATCCTTGCTGCTCATAGCTATCTCCAGTATATGTGCTGACGTCATCACTGCTGTTACCAGCTCTTGTTAGCGCTCCAGCTGGTTGTTTTCTTCTTCGATCTTTCTCCAGCAGACTTCACAATTCCTGTTCCAGCTGGTTCAAGCTCTCTAAGCAATAATCACATCTGCTGGTCTGAATTGGCCTCCGCCTGATTACGAACAACTGATTCAACTTTGGACGTATCCATTGCTAATCCAGCTGCCGTCTAAATGAATGCACCAAACTAGCTGCTGAACTTAATCTTGAGAACCATCGACTGGACAGATTTTGCTACTGTTCACCGTCTTCTTCGATCCTAAAATCTGTACACTTAAGTAGAATTGTTAGAAACACAATAACAGGTTTTGTGTAATTCAAAACTTAATCAGGATCTGTTTACACAGATCTATCAGTTTTATTGAACGCCCAATTCCATTTGAGACAACCTGAATCAAATTGCTATATTATTATTAACATAAACACAACTGATGATACCAAATTTTTCCCCGGTCGGAGAGCTGATACCAAATCGAGAGGTCGGTAGGTCGGTCCTCGAGCACCGAGCTGCTTGAGTTCTATGAGGCACGACAAGCTACAAGTATTGAGGGACGTCGAAAGATCTGTCCTCGGGGGATGAGCAAATTTGAGCAAAATGAGCATGCTTCTTCTAATGACCTGCAACAACAGACGCTTGTCAGAGGGCGCGGGAAGTGTTTCTGACGAAGCCCCTCCGATGCTTAAGTCGGGTCGAGTGCTTGGGAATATTGAGCAAGTGTGAATATAAATTGTAGATCTTGTGTGTTTGTGAATGGCTGTAGAGTGAAGCATACCTGGGTATTTGTAATGGTCACATCGGGTCAAGAGGTGTTCCTGCAAGTGGTAATGGTCACTCGGGTCATGTAACGCCCCGAAATCCAGATTACGTAGAAATGAGTGCATGACTATGGGAAAAATATTTTTAGATGATTACATGCCATTTTATATGATTTATTTATGATTTTATGCTGCATGGTATGCATGTGTTATTTTTCAGCCTGCTTGAGCTAAGGACGCGTGGACGAGATTAGGGTCGACCGGAATGAAAATAATTTGAGATTTTAAGTTATGATATTTTTAAGAATGACTTTATTTTATTTTAAACAACAATTCCTGAAAATTTGAGTTTATAATTATTTTGGATGGGAACCCGTTTTTCACCTATACGGGCTGGTATATTGAATTTTAAGGTGTTTTAAACTTTGAGGAGGCTTCAATTTCGAAAATATCTAATCTTTAAAGCCAAGTTTTGAGTTTTAATTATCCTTTCAATTAATGAAGGGGCTAGCATGTCATTTTCCATTCCTTTTATTAATTAAATCATTAGGGGTTAAAATTGTCACACTCATTTTATTAAACACCAAGTCCTAATCAAACCTAGCCTCCATAATACACAACCAGCCGTCCCCTCCTCCCTCATAGCTCAAAGTTTCGAAAATTCCCTTTCCATGGTCAATTTTGGTAATACAAAACCGGTGGTGCCCCGATCTCGCGTCTACAGCGTCGGTAACTCGCAGATCTACCATTCCTACAAACCAGACATGTAATATCGATTCATTTTCTCACAATTTAAGCCATAGTAAATTGTTTTAAAGTTTAATGCATGAATTATATGTGATTTATTCAGATCTATGCATAATGTTTGAGATCCATGCATGTTTCATAGTTTTCAAAACATTTTTGATTCATTTCTTGTGATGCTTCGGTCATGGTAGGTTCATGGGGCTTAGTTTTTGGTCCAAGGGTGGTCCATGTAGTTATTACATCAAGTTAAGATCACGTAGGTCCAAACGGGAAGCGATTTGGTCAAGAAATGAATTAGTTATGAATTTTATGATCAGCATGTGTCCTGCTTGGTCTTCTGTGCGTGACAGCAGAGTTGTTGGGGTCGGATAAGTCGCTCTATGCAGTATGTGTGGTGAAGATTGATTTCATGAGATATCCCATTGAGTTAAGGTCACGTAGGTCCAAACGGGGGGTGATTTGGTCGAGAAACGAATTAGTTATGAATTTTTATGATCAGCATGTGTCCTGCTTGGTCTTCTGTGCGTGACAGCAGAGTTGTTGGGGTCGGATAAGTCGCTCTATGCAGTATGTGTGGTGAAGATTGATTTCATGAGATATCCCATTGAGTTAAGGTCACGTAGGTCCAAACGGGGGGTGATTTGGTCGAGAAACGAATTAGTTATGAATTTTATGGCTAGCACGTGTCCTGGTTGCAGTCTGCACACAAGTAGTGATCTTGCAGGCGTTGGTTTGGTCACATACTGTACCTTTTTTGGGTTTCGTTTGTTCCAGTACCTAGTATATTGAGTTAGGGTGATGTGGGTCAAAGCAGAAAGTGATTTGGATAAGAAATGGATTTTTAATGATTTTTACCGTGTTGTCGCTCGAAGTTAGCCGTGTCGGGTCATTTTTGTGAAAATTAAGATTTCGAGTCTTAGGGCTGCTAAAGTTCGTGGATGATTTTATTTGATGTTTTAACATATTTTAAGATGTTTTCCAGCATTTTTAGAATTTATTTGATTTATGGGATTTTTGACAATTTTAGCGTATTGACCGAATATTTTAAAGTCAAAATCCTTTTATTTATGAGCCTAATACTTTTTCAAAATTTTTTAAAGTCAAAAATTTAAAGTCAAAATTTTTTTTTATGGGTCTAATACTTTTATCAAATTTTAAAGTCAAATTTTGGTCATTGGGATTTTATTTGGTCAAAATTGATCAATGATTTTTTATTTAGTCAAATTTTAAATGTTTGAATTTTTAGCAAAAGATGGAGTGAATTAGAAATTTTAAAGGTTAATTTTACGTATTGGACCGGTCGGTTCAATTGGACCGATGTGGCTGGTTCGGTTGGACCGGACGGTTCGTCGTGTGTCGAGTCAAAATGTTTTAAAGTTGGTCCGAGTTATTTTAATTATGAACCGGATATTTTAATTTTAAGTCAAATGTCAAATTTTAAAGAAAATAGCTAGATGTTTTAAAATTGCGTCAAACTTTTAAAATAATTAAAGTTATGTTTATTTTTAAGTCTTTAGTCAAAATTGGAGTCTTTTGTTTTAAATGTTTGAATTTTTAGCAAAAGATGGAGTGAATTAGAAATTTTAAAGGTTAATTTTACGTATTGGACCGGTCGGTTCAATTGGACCGATGTGGCTGGTTCGGTTGGACCGGACGGTTCGTCGTGTGTCGAGTCAAAATGTTTTAAAGTTGGTCCGAGTTATTTTAATTATGAACCGGATATTTTAATTTTAAGTCAAATGTCAAATTTTAAAGAAAATAGCTAGATGTTTTAAAATTGCGTCAAACTTTTAAAATAATTAAAGTTATGTTTATTTTTAAGTCTTTAGTCAAAATTGGAGTCTTTTGATTTTTAATTAAGTCAAAATTGATTTTTGATTTTAATTTGGTCAAAATCGGTCTTTTGGTCAAAATCGACTTTTGGGGTCAAAATTGATTTAAATTGATTTTATAAGTCAAAATCGATTTTAATAAGTCCAAATTGATTTTAAGAAGTCACAAT
Source organism: Dorcoceras hygrometricum (assembly GCA_001598015.1). Classification (NCBI taxonomy): domain Eukaryota; kingdom Viridiplantae; phylum Streptophyta; class Magnoliopsida; order Lamiales; family Gesneriaceae; genus Dorcoceras; species Dorcoceras hygrometricum. The sequence continues at coordinate 423,881 of KV009368.1, read as the reverse complement.
TAGCCTTGATTTTAAGAAGTCAAAATTTAATTAAAATAGACAAAAATATTTAAAGAAGGTGAACATTCGTTTCATTGACTAAATTTAGAGTGATGTGTAGTCCAGTTGTAGTGGACCGGGCTCCTGAACCAATCCTTGATCGAAGTAGAAAAATGTAGAAGTCCGTAAATGTATAATTAATCATATATGTAATATGCTATGTACGTAAACGTTTTAAAGGAAAGAATTAATTATACATTAACGGGCTAAGCTTTTAAATTGTATGATTTTAAGAAATCACTCATCATGAGATTTTATGAAAACGATCAGGCATGTCTCTTTTTAAGTTAAAACCCGAGGGATTGAAGTGATGTTGCAAAGTTTTATGATGGGAGTTAGCCGGGTAGCCGGGCCCAGGGATCCCCTGTTTTTAGGTATGATTATTGTCAGGCCCCGTGCTAATCACACAAGATTAGAGCACAATTAAGCACATAATCACGGGAGCGTAAAAACAGGGCTTAAAAAAATTTTCGAAATAATATGGCCTGAACTCAAAACATACATTCAAAATATCAATACTCAAAATACAAGTTGACTCAAACTCATACAAAACAGGTAACACAAATCTCAAATCAACAATAGATCCCCAAATACATAGAATCATGGGGCATTCAATACATATCATAAAATAACTGGGACTCAAGAGAACGAGGATCGACCAGCTGGCACTCCACTTGGTCCAGCTTGGTTACCTGAAGATCCTGCAAATGGGCAACACAGACCCAAACAACACAAAAGCAGGAAAACAAATACGAGGTCAAGCCTCAGTACGAAGAGCTATCAAAACAGCTAATCATGCAACATGCTATAATCAATGCTATGAAATGTATGAGGGCTATCAAGGATCGGATAGCTAGACCAGCATATCGACTGGCAAATCATCTGAAGCGAGCCTCTATACCACGCATAGCCAATCAGCCGGTGGAAATCATCGGTCCGTGATCATCGGGGCCCGTCAGCCCATCACAGCTCGGTGATAGACACTCGAATCCGGCAGTCATCACTCCGATGATAGCGTTGGACTTTTCGGGCACGACACATCTGTTGGCCAGTCACAACGTTGCTCTCAATCAGGTCATCAATCAATCTGTCAATCAGGCTCAAGATGTATGCATGTATGCCAATCAATATTCAATGTACAATGCATACAATTCAATACGTGAAAACAGAATATAAAACTCAATCAATTCAACAACTGATTCACGTAATTCACAGAATCTCATCAGCAGATTTCATAACATCAATCACAGCCATGTCCATGCTCAAAGTTGTTAGATCTGCTCGATTCGTACCTCCAACGACTGATTTCTACCTCAACAGATTTAACAAGGCACGGAAATTCCAACCAGCATCAACCAGCTTTCACCTGGCTCCTTCAACCACGGCAGAAGCTATCCTGAATCTCAAATCTGTTAAGGAAACTCATACTCAGTTCATATCTAACTCGAATCTGAACTTCAATACATAATTTCCTAGCCAAGAACTCGAATCCGGTTCTACCTCTAAACAAAGTTCTAACAGCCAATACCAAGCTTAGAACGGTAGGAAAATGCTTACCCAGAAGCTGAAATTAGTGGAGAACTATCAAGTTCCACTGTACGAAAAAACCAGCAACTTCACGATCCTCTATAAGGTCGTTCTACAGCCTCAACTGGGTAAAAATCGGAAGAGCAACTCACAAGGAATCCAGCGCCACCAAGTTCACTCAAAACAACGGCGGGAAGCGGCGGCAATCGACGGAGAAAATTCACGGTGAACAGTAGCTAAAACGAGGGTTGGAAGTTGGAGATAAGAAATATTGGGTTCAAAATAATTCTAAGTGTCGATCAACACTTATCTATATATCTTTCAAATCCAACAGCTGCTGTTCTCAATTATCCAGGCGTTGCTACAGTAGGTACCTTACGACTGGTATTCACATCTTCTACAACAAAACCAGCAGCAGCAACCAGTCGCAACATAATACTAAAGTAATACCAAAACGACATCGTAGCAACTAATCAAAACGACGCCGCATCTCTCCAGCAGCTGGTTACAAATACGTTCGCAACAACTACCAGTCGCAATGCGCTAAATAACCAGACGCAAGCCCCAAAACGCAGCGTTTCAACTTATCTAAACGACGTCGCCTCTCATCAGCGACTGGTTCCTCAAACCAATAGCTGGTCACCCAGACGCAACCACATTCTCACAACGCAGCTGCTGATCAAAGCTATCAACAGCAATCAACGCCAAAAAGGTTGACCAACACGTGTTGCTTTCTCGCTAAATCTCGCACCCAACACAACTACTGCCAGCAGCAACCTCTTCAAATGCAACTACTGAATAAAAACGACGACGCATCGCTCACTCGCTACAGTAAACTTCTGAAATGTGCTACGACTTGTTTCTTACATAAACGCTACGTCTGGTTTCACCAAAACGACGGCGTCTTAATCTCCTACGATTCCAAATACGCGCTGCAACTGGATTCCACCACCGACCAGCTTCTAACTCAGAATACCAAAATTACGAAAACTTCCAACAATTAATCTCTTCTAATCTCAGATGAATTCGATTAATCACTGATCTAAAATCTGATTCCTCACAATTATTGTAATGCCCAGATATTCTAGAAGCCACAAACTAGAAAGATATGAGATTGAGGGATTACAATGCTATTTTATTCAACTCTTGATTAATCGAGTTTCAGATTTTATCTATGTATTGTTTAGCTTTTTACCATTTAAGAGCTAAATTCCAGATAGCAGGAATGCAATTACAGTAGATGTCTAAACAATTCCTACAAGCCAATCGAATCCTTTGTTTTAACTAAAATGGTTCGGTTTCCATATGCATTATTTGGTTTAAAACAGAGCACGCTTCTTTCAGAATTTGGCATATTTAATTGAATGCGTTTCTTCCTTAGACATTTACAAATCATATAAATAGGATCTTAAGCTGCTTCATGCATCATTACTTTCAAAATCAAATCATATAAAGCGGTGCTCTCTCTCAAGAAGCCGAACAAAATACTTTCAAAGTGTTTTAAAGGAAACAGGCGGTGCGTTAAGAGTTGCTGGATTTCTACCGTGATTTGTGTTCAAGAATTCAGGCAAGTAAACTCTGTTTCTTGCTCACTCAGTGAAAGCATATATTCAATTCTGTTTGCATGATTATATGAGATTTTAAAGAAAGAAAGATGGCTTCGGCTGTTCTTCAAAAAAAAAACCAGAAAGTTTATGCTCTGTTTTATGAAGGTGGCGTTTTACTGTATTTTGATTCAAAGAGATGTTTTAGAAAATGGTTTGATGGTGTTCTCTTAGTTAGTTATTAAGTTTTCTTCAGAAATTCCATCGAAGTAGCTTACAAGTAGCTTATTCGATCATTTCCAGAAATTTCTTCAGATATTTTGAATTCTTCAGACAAAGGTAACCTTCGTAGTTCATGGTTATCTACATGTTAAGTATGAGAGCTGGTTCTTATACCACTGCCGATATTGCTTTGTCAAAAATATTCTAAGTATAGATTTCAGCTATCGCATTGTTTAAGTTCAGTAGTTGCGATCAGCAGTCGCACTATTTCATGTTCAGCTGTTGTATATTTTATTGTTCAGCAGCTGATAGTTCGTTCGTCAATTGATAGTATGTTCATCAGTTGATAATTTGTTCATCAGCTGGTAATTTGTTCATCAGCTATTAGTATTCAGCAGATGTATTGCTTTCATAAATTCAGCAGATGCATATTCAGCAGATGCATTTCTTTTGCTAAAACCAGCAGGTGTATTCTTTGTTAACACCAGCAGGTGCATTCATTTATTAGAATTCAGCAGCTGCATTCCTTTGTTAGAATTCAGCAGTTG
>KV009368.1:407759-418132 GCA_001598015.1 Dorcoceras hygrometricum | reverse complement strand
GAGAATGTTTAAAGAAAATGTTTTCAGAATTTGATTATGTTTTATGCTTTCAGTTTCTATCAGAATTCCCAGTCATATATATTATTGTGCTTGTTCATTTCAAAGCGTACGCAGATTTCAGTTATGTATTCAGCTTCCAGTTTCAGTTTCAGTATCAGTTCTGTTGCATGATTTTGCTATTCCAGATTTACCTGCTGAGCCTTCGGCTCACTAGTTTTCATTGAGTGCAGGTGATCAGCAGTAAGAGCTGGAGGGAGATGATCAGAAAGGGAGGATGTGTTTATCGTGGACATCTTTAGTTGTTCTTTTCAGCTTTTGATTTTGATGTACAGAACTTAGTTATAGTTTTGTATGTTAGCAGATTTCTAGTTTCTTATTTTGTAGAAATTTGTATGAACTTTTGGGGTAAAGATATATGCAAGTTCATTGTATTTTGTCAGCTGGTATTTCAGTTCCGCGTGAGTTATTTTATCAGCAGAGGATTTAGTTCCATGTTTTGTATACCCTTCCTGCTGATTTCCTTCACTTGTTATGAAACGTGTTTACCCTTGCAGCTGATTTTACTTCCGCTTACGTCATTGTTTCAATTGTTCCGCATTCAGCAGCAATGAATTGTGTTTATTCGCAATTTAGTCCAGAATTTTAGTAACGACTTCTATGTTTATTAAGATTGAAATTTTTGGGTATTTCAATTTGAACCCCAAATTCCTAAATTTCTTTTGGGAAAAGTCCGATCGTTACAATTATAGGGCCTATGGATCCTCGTGTGACATCGGGGTGAAGTGACAGTTTATAGGAGGTGTGATATATAGGGATCCTCTTGTGATATCGGGGTGAACCACATCGCCACGTACGTTGGTTATTACGACTGATCAGTCATACGTCCGCTCACATTCACTGATACGAATCATACGTTTTTCAGGTTACGTTATGTCATGCCTTATATGTTACATGATATGTTATGATATGAAATGTATGAAGAAATGTTTTAATATCATGCATGCATTCATGCTTTAACGTTATTTTAATTATAAGTATATGCTTGCATGCGATTTTATTAGTTAGTACTTTGTTATGTATTACGATAGAGCATGCGGAGCCTCTAGGCTCACTAGGTTTAAATGGTGCAGGTGATGATCCTGTCGATGAGTATATTCCGACTGGCGGTGAGGACCTCTAAGCGCCTGCTGCAGCAGTACCCCGTGACCGTCTTTACGTTTCAGTTCTGTCATGATACAGTTTTAGATTCTTGTTATGTATTACGATAGAGCATGCGGAGCCTCTAGGCTCACTAGGTTTAAATGGTGCAGGTGATGATCCTGTCGATGAGTATATTCCGACTGGCGGTGAGGACCTCTAAGCGCCTGCTGCAGCAGTACCCCGTGACCGTCTTTACGTTTCAGTTCTGTCATGATACAGTTTTAGATTCTGGTTTTAAACATGATTACATTCAGTATTTTTGCTCAGTTGATTTTATTATGTTGGATGTTTTAACGATTTTAAATATTTTTTTATCTATGTTTAAAAGTATTTTTGAGAAAATGTTTTATCAATGCTTTAGAAAGGAACGATCCATACTTTAAGTTGATGTTTTACGCACATATTTTTTTTAAAAAAAAATTCTAGATTCTGGTTCGTTTTAGGTCAAGAGGTGTTCCTGCAAGAGGTGATGTCACCTCGGATCAAGAGGTGTTCCTACAAGAGGTGATGATCAATCGGGTCAAGAGGTGTTCCTGCCAGAGGTGATGGTCACCTCGGGTCAAGAGGTGTTCCTGCAAGAGGTGATTGTCACCTTGGGTCAAGAGATTCAATTGGTCGAGTTGGTTGGATGAATGCATCAAGAGCATCAATTGATCGAGTCTACTTGTGTTGAAAAATATTTTTCATTCGATAAAGTATAGAATTTACATAACAAAACAAGTGCTGACCTTAGCCTAACATGTTTGTAAGCAAACTACATCCCAGGCGTCAGGTTCTTTCTTGCACTTGTTCGCTCTCAGCGAGGGCTTGGGACGGACGGAAGATTGCCCTCTTGTCGTCGGGCGAGAACCTATTATTCCGCTTCAGCTATCAACTGAGTTATTTGGGCCGCTGGGAGGCCATGGAACATGGGGCCTCGGGGCCTCGGGATGAGCTCTCAGTTTGGACAGCACTTCCTCCACGTTGACATATTTCTCAGCTCTGATCAAGTGCTCATCAAACGTCTTCGGTGGTTCTTGATTAAGGATCTGAATAAATCACCCCCTCGTAACCCTGAGTGAATGCACTGATCATCGAGTCTGGGTGATCGAAGATACCTCGAGAATAGTCTGGTTGAAACACCTAATGTACTCCCTAAGACTTTTTTGCTCTCTCTGCTTGAAATCGAAGAGATTCAACGTCGTCATTGGTTGTTTCTTGTTGCTGACAAACTGTAAGAGGAACGTCCTACTGAAGTCTTGGAAGCTCCTGACACTCCCCGTGGGGAGGAGATTAAACCACGGTCATGCCGATCTCACCAAAGTGGTCAAGAAAACTCGACACGTGATAGGGTCGGCATAATGATGGAGGAGAGCAGCATTCTGAGGTCTCCTGTCCCGTCATATTGTCCCATGTTTGGAAACTTGAAATGTAAGGGGGGTTTTGCAACCAATACTCGACTGAAAAAGGGATCGTCCGAGTTGGAGGAGGCTGGGCCTTGAATTCCTTTCTTCTCTCAGACGAGAAACTTCCTCCCAAAGTTTCCGGATCTCCTCCAATTGTGGATTTGGAGGAGTACTAGGCCATGACCGACGGGCCAACACTTTCTCCACAGTTGTGGTCACCAATTGTGCAATTTGAGCAGCTGTAAGACCTTGGATTGCAGGCCTTCTGGATAGATCCTCGGTGCTACTGTTCTCTCGCGTCTCTTGAAGTATGTTCCTTCTTTGTGGCATCCTATCTCTTCTATATTCTAGCTCGATTCTCACATACAACGTCAATTGATGATACCGAATTTTTCCCTAACCGGAGAGCTGCCACCACGTCGAGAGGTCGGTCCTCGAGCATCGAGCTGCTTGAGTTGTATGAGGCACGACAAGCTACAAGTAGTGAGGGACATCGAGAGATATGTCCTTGGGGATGAGCAGATTTGAGCCAAGATGAGCATGCTTCTTCTAGTGACCTGCAACCACATACGTTAGTTAGAGGGCACCGAAAGTGTTTTCGACGAAACCCCTCCGATACTTAAGTCAGGTCGGGTGCTCTGGAATAGAGAGCAAATGTGAATATTAAGCGAAGAGCTTGTTTGTTTGTGAATGGCTGTAGAGTGAAGCATACCTGAGTATTTATAGAGGGGTTAGGTTGTCGTTGCGGTCCATTACCCGACGTGTGACGTGCTGGAGCGCTTCTTGCGCCTTGTATTGCGCACACGTTGACTATTTCCCAGGCGAGATTGTCGACTCGAGATTAATTCAATGTGTACTCGCAGCGTGCCATCCAAGGCGTGATTGTTGGGAATAATAGGGTGTGCCCCGGAGTTCAGAAACTTGTTCGATCCTTTTGCCTTGAGCTTGTTTCTACAAGAGGCGATGGTCATCTAGGGTCGAGAGGTGTTCCTGCCAGAAGTGATGGTCACCTCGGTGGCGAAATGGTTATGGGTGGTATCAACAACTTATTTTATACCAGCAAAATTTAGAATTATTTCTTAAAATAGAATTATCTTTATGTTATATGTATTAAAATTCTGTGATTAAACGTAAGAAAATGTCTAGCTCGGTGGAGAAGGCGTATTAGTTCCATTATTTGCTAAAATTGGCTTCCACCCAAACCGATGACGTGAAAAGAAAGTATCTTTTAATTTTGGCATTAACGCTCTCACGTTTTTCATTATCGTCACCCTTTGTCTTAAATGTGACTCTGAACATATCACACTTCTCATACTTTCTCACACGTATGTAGATAACAATAACAATATAAATAAAATAAAAAGGTCCTGTAAGAAATTTGTCTAAGTTTCAACCGGTTGTTGGATCAAAAAGCCGTTTTAGGATAATACTAAAAATTTCCCTATAATCTAGTGTAGTGAATCTTCCTTTAGCCACTGGTAATCCAGTACCTGCAAAGACCAAAGAACAGAGGCAAAGAAACCTGCAAGTCTAATAACAGAGACAGCAAAGAACGGAACCTGCGCAAGTTACACAGACAGTAACAAGCAATAATCAACGTTAGCACAAAGCTGTACCCACAAAGGGTTAAAATAAGACCAGATCTAAAGAGATCGAAGTCCGGCTCAGATTCTGATAGTGTTAATACACCACACTATCACTGGAACCCACTCGAACCAAGGTTAGGACACAAAGGGACAGAAGTAGCGACGGCCAACTCACACAGAGAGAGAGACACAGCCCCCCCACACCCGATAGCCCAGCAACCAGAATACCTCACTACACTCAGCGCACAAGACCCTCAAGGTCTCCTGCTCTATCACAATAGAACAAGATGTTCAAGATAGGAGCAGACCAGAGAGCGCTTCCTCAGGACAACACCAGAAGACTCAAGACCACCACCAGTAGCGTTCACAGAGAAGAGCACAAGGGCCAGAGCTACAACGGAGGAGACTAGCAGATCTGTGTTCACTGAGAAACACAGACCACGATTCTGGTCTCGACAACGTCGCGGCAGCAGCCTGGAGGCACCGGTGAACAATAGCGGCGGAGGCTAGGGTTAGAGAAGAGAGGAGAGGTAATCTGAAGAATGCGTACCATCACAGACGACTACACGCGTTTAAAAGGAAGCAACGGCCGAGATTATCGCCAAGAATCGTGCGGCTACGGAAGGAAAGTAAATCTGGGCTTTGGGCCAGCCAAAAGGTAAAAGGGCTTGGGCCAAAATATAACTACACTCTCCACCTTGGTCCAAGACCGGCTCACAGTGGTTCCAGAAGTGGTTCCCAATCAGTTTCATCACAGCCGGGATGAGGGGGAATTAAAATTCCACACCTCCTCTAAAACAAGCTGTAGCACAGAGCTACAACCACAGCTGCCACCAGTCTCTGCACAAAGCAGAAGGGCGGCAAAACCTGCAAGAAACAGATTAATCACAGGTATCAAATTTCAGCAACCTTAAACAGGATAGAAACTTACCAACAGGCAGACATTTGGTCCCCATGTCTGCAGGATTATATTCAGAAGCAATCTTTTCAAGAGAAATTAGGCCTTTAGAAACTATATCCCTAATGAAGTGGAACCTAACATCTATATGTTTGGTTCTATCATGAAAGACAGGATTTTTACATAATTGTATACCAGACTGGCTGTCTGAAAACACAGTAACCTTTCCTGTTAGCACATTAATTTCAGTTAAAAGACCTTTGAGCCACAAGGCTTCTTGTAAAGCTTCTGTAATGGCAATGTATTCAGATTCAGTTGTAGACAAAGCCACAATGTGTTGGAGTTGTGATTTCCAGCTAATACATGCACCACACAGAGTAAACACATAAGAAGTTGTTGATTTCCTATTGTCTTTATCGTTTGCATAGTTAGAATCAACATAACCAGTGATTTCTACACCCTTTTTACACACAGAAAACATAAGACTGTAATTCAAAGAGTGCTTCAAATATCTAAGTAACCACTTAACAGCACTCCAGTGTTCCTCACCAGGATTAGACATGTACCTACTTAGACAACTCACAGCATAAGCAATATCAGGTCTGGTACTGACCATCATATACATAACAGAACCAATTGCATTTGAATAAGGCACATTTTTCATACTGTTCAGGTCATGTTCAGTCTTTGGACACTGTTCTTTGCTTAACAGAAAATGGGCAGCCAATGGAATGTTAACACTTTTAGCATTAGACATTGAAAATTTATCTAGGACCTTTTCAATATAAGAATTCTGATTTAGGCAGATTGTAGAATTCTTCCTATTTCTAACAATATTCATGCCTAGAATTCTTTTTGCATCACCTAGGAATTTCATATCAAACTTGGAACTCAAGAATGATTTACAGTGATCAATAGCAGTCAAGGAAGCACTAATCAGCAGCATATCATCAACATATATCAATAAGAAAATTGGCACAGTATCAACATCTTTGAAATACAAGCAAGGATCATAAGAACTTTTCTTAAACTTCAAAGATAACATGCACTCATCAAATTTCTTATTCCATTGCCTAGGTGATTGCTTAAGGCCATATAGAGATTTCTTCAACAGACACACATGTTCAGGTCTAGATTTATCAACAAAACCATCAGGTTGTTTCATATAAATAGTTTCATCCAATTCACCATGCAAGAAAGCAGTTTTAACATCCATCTGTTTTAATTCCCAATTAAATTGAGCACAAAGAGCTAACATGATCCTAACAGTAGTAAATTTGACTACAGGGGCAAAGATTTCTGTATAATCTATCCCTTCCCTTTGTGTAAAGCCCTTAGCCACTAACCTAGCCTTATATCTAATGCCATCCCCTTCATTTTTAATTTTGAGGACCCATTTACAGTCTACTACAGAACAGTTTTTAGGCTTGGGAACAAGTTCCCAAGTTTTGTTCACATGCAGGGAGTTCATTTCTTCATGCATAGCAGACAGCCACTCATTTGATTTCTCAGATTTTAAGGCTTCGGTGTAATTCTTTGGTTCACAGTTATCAATTTCTTCATACACATTAAAAGCATGAGAAGTTAGGTGAAAATCTTGAAATTTAGCAGGCTGTTTAGTACTTCTTTTATCTCTGTCCCTAACTAGCAGATAGTCATGAGAAACAGAATTTTCAGGAGTGAATTGTGGGTTACTGGTTTCAGCAGTAATGTTTTCTTCAAGATTTAAAGGTTCATTTTGTGTATTATCTTGAGGGTTATCTTCCAGTATAGGTGGGACAATATTCAGAGTCTCCACCTTATTTGGGGCAGACTCATTGCTAGGGCTGGACAGACAAGGGAATTCAGTTTCATTGAAAGTCACATCCCTACTAACTATTGTCCTAAAACCAGGTTCACTCCTAACCCACAGCCTATACCCTTTAACCCCCTCAGGATATCCCAAGAACACACACTTAACAGCCCTAGGTTCAAGTTTATCACCACGTTTGTGTGCAAAAGCAGTGCAACCAAAAGTTCTAAGATAAGAATAGTCAATTTCTTTCCCAGACCAAACAGACTCAGGACACTTCCCATCTAAAGGCACAGAGGGTGATCTATTTATTAAAAAAGCAGCAGTTAAAACACATTCCCCCCAGAACTTTTTTGAAAGCCCAGAGGACACAAGCATACTCCTCACTCTTTCAAGTAAAGTCCTATTCATCCTCTCAACTACTCCATTTTGTTGAGGTGTGTAGGGATTAGTTTTATGTCTTTTTATACCACACTGTTCACATAATTCATCAAACAAAGAATTACAGAACTCAAGCCCATTATCAGTCCTAAGAGTTTTAATTTTCTTACCAGTTTGATTTTCAGTTAAAGTTTTCCAATTCTTAAAGCTGTCAAAGACATCAGATTTGTTTTTAAGCAAAAACACCCAAACCTTGCGTGAGTAATCATCAATAATAGATAGAAAGTACCTATTCCCACCTTGTGTGGGTTCACTAGCAGGTCCCCACACATCAGCATGCACATACTCAAGCACAGTAGAACAGGCAGTCACTTTGGGGTTAGGGGCAGTGGGAAAACTGACTCTATGTTGTTTTCCATACACACAAGATTCACAGAAAGGCATGCAAGATAATTTGTCATTTCCAAAACAGCCCTGTTTATGTAGAGTCTCTAACCCCTTAGAACTCATATGACCTAACCTGTTATGCCATAGATTAGTCATGTCAGATTTAATTGAGTTCACACAGATTTTATCACAGATGGGATTAGCATTGCAAACATACATGTTGTTTAATCTATCTGCCTTAAACAGAACCAGAGAGCCCTTTAAAATTTTCATGCACCCTTTACCCCATCTACCCTCAAATCCATCATTTTCTAAGGCAGCACAAGAAATCAGATTATTGCATAAAGCTGGAACATGCCTAACATTCTTAAGGGTCAGCACATAATTGTTATTAAATTTTAAACACACATCACCTACACCTGCAATCCTACACTGTTTTTCATTTGCTAAAGAAACGTAGCCATTTTCAACAGAAGTGTAGCTGGAGAAAACATGCCTAAGTGGTGACATGTGGTATGTGCAGCCAGAATCAAACAGCCATTGATTTTCAATCACAGAAGGCAATTTCACAGAATTAACAATAGAATTACCACAATCAAGCACCATTAACACATCACCATAGTTTTCTAAACACAGAGTAGCATTATTAACTTGTTCATTTGATGAAGAGTTGTGTCTAAAATTTTTATCCTTTTTAGGGTGAGGGCAGTCAGCTTTATAGTGGCCCTTCTCACCACAATTATAGCAGTTTCTGTTTCCCTTGTATTTAGGTTTTGATCTGCTCCTACTCTTATCCCTCTTATTACCAGAATTATTCCTACTCCTAGTTTTAGACCTACCCCTCACATGCATCACTTCCCCACTAGGTGTTTTATTACCTTTGTGAGCTTTTAAGTCAAGTTCTTTACTCTTAAGGCCACTTATTACAGTGTCTAGAGTTATGATATCTCTGCCATATTTAATGGCAGACCTAACATCAGCATATGTATCAGGGATAGCATTCAATAACACAATAGGAGTATAGTCATCAATGTTCTTATCTCCTGTCAATTTTATGTCTTGGATTAATTTAGTGAACACATCCAGGTTTTCATCTAGATCTTTGTTCAAGTCTAACTTAAACCTAAAAAACTTTTCAAGCAAGAACATTTTTGAAGGAAGTGAAGTTTCAGTATATAGTTCCTGCAATTTTTCCCATAACAGTTTAGCAGATTCAAGTTTCCCACATTTTCTCAAGACCGACCAACCCGCCTACGCGGCTTCTTATATTTAAAGTAATTTGTGTATCTACCCGAATGATACTATTGTTCCGTACCATTATGGAAGAAGATCCGGGTAACATATGCACTTCCTCGGGAATGAAAAAAAACCGATCCACTTTCATTTGATATTTTGGCCTAAATTCCTTGTCTCCTCGATACTCAATCAAATCCTCTTTTTTGATGATTGAATGCATTTCTAGAGTCCCATAGTTAGAAATACCCGAACTCTTTCTTCTGTATCGCGGATCGTCGAAATAAGCAAGAATACTATTTCTACGGAAAATCCCATTTATGGGGATTTCAATCGAGATATCTGAATTTGAAGGAGGTATTAGGTCCTTCTCGCGTTCTTGAATCGATTGGAGTGGAATGAGAAATCTATTTCTTCGCCTCTTTGAGAATAAATCAGAATTCTGGTCGAGAATGGTTGGATCTATGAGATTAGAACAATCAGTACATCTAATTCGATTAAGGTATGAATAATCAGGAATCTTATCTTCTTTTTTACCAAAAAAAGCCGAAGTATAGAATTTTTGTCTCGACTGATCATTCGTTCTTGAGAGGTTAGAAGTGGATCTTCTCTTGACAGAACGAGAATGCGTGCTCATTTGATCTTGATCCTTGTGGAGCGAAAGTGAGACTAGACTAGATCTGCATGGCTCTCCTAATAATATCCATAAATGACTTGTTTTTGGTAATAGATGAACATTACCATATGTAAATTCGGGTGCATGATACACATCGGTACTCCAGTGCATTTCTCCATCTGAGTCAGAATAAATATGTTTTCGAACCTTCTCTTTAAAATTCAAAGTGGAGGTTCTTGTGCGAATCTCAGCAATCACTTGTTCTGATTCTACATATTGATCGTTTTGAACTAAAAGAAAACTTTGGGGTGGAATATTTACATTATGTTGAATATCTTTACTCTGAATGGTTACATAATGTAAATATTCCACCCCAAAGTTTTCTTTTAGTTCAAAACGATCAATATGTAGAATCAGAACAAGTGATTGCTGAGATTCGCACAAGAACCTCCACTTTGAATTTTAAAGAGAAGGTTCGAAAACATATTTATTCTGACTCAGATGGAGAAATGCACTGGAGTACCGATGTGTATCATGCACCCGAATTTACATATGGTAATGTTCATCTATTACCAAAAACAAGTCATTTATGGATATTATTAGGAGAGCCATGCAGATCTAGTCTAGTCTCACTTTCGCTCCACAAGGATCAAGATCAAATGAGCACGCATTCTCGTTCTGTCAAGAGAAGATCCACTTCTAACCTCTCAAGAACGAATGATCAGTCGAGACAAAAATTCTATACTTCGGCTTTTTTTGGTAAAAAAGAAGATAAGATTCCTGATTATTCATACCTTAATCGAATTAGATGTACTGATTGTTCTAATCTCATAGATCCAACCATTCTCGACCAGAATTCTGATTTATTCTCAAAGAGGCGAAGAAATAGATTTCT
>KV009368.1:335259-400259 GCA_001598015.1 Dorcoceras hygrometricum | reverse complement strand
GGAACCTGCGCAAGTTACACAGATAGTAACAAGCAATAATCAACGTTAGCACAAAGCTGTACCCACAAAGGGTTAAAATAAGACCAGATCTAAAGAGATCGAAGTCCGGCTCAGATTCTGATAGTGTTAATACACCACACTATCACTGGAACCCACTCGAACCAAGGTTAGGACACAAAGGGACAGAAGTAGCGACGGCCAACTCACACAGAGAGAGAGACACAGCCCCCCACACCCGATAGCCCAGCAACCAGAATACCTCACTACACTCAGCGCACAAGACCCTCAAGGTCTCCTGCTCTATCACAATAGAACAAGATGTTCAAGATAGGAGCAGACCAAAGAGCGCTTCCTCAGGACAACACCAGAAGACTCAAGACCACCACCAGTAGCGTTCACAGAGAAGAGCACAAGGGCCAGAGCTACAACGGAGGAGACTAGCAGATCTGTGTTCACGGAGAAACACAGACCACGATTCTGGTCTCTACAACGTCGCGGCAGCAGCCTGGAGGCGCCGGTGAACAATAGCGGCGGAGGCTAGGGTTAGAGAAGAGAGGAGAGGTAATCTGAAGAATGCGTACCATCACAGACGACTACACGCGTTTAAAAGGAAGCAACGGCCGAGATTATCGCCAAGAATCGTGCGGCTACGGAAGGAAAGTAAATCTGGGCTTTGGGCCAGCCAAAAGGTAAAAGGGCTTGGGCCAAAATATAACTACATCTAGCATATATAATTGCACAGAAGTTACAGATGATAATTGTAAAAAAAATATCTTACACTATAAAATAACACCAGTCTTAAATTTCGGATCCCGTGTCAGGATGGACGTTAAAGTTGATGCTCGCCAACTAATATCAACCTACAGTAGCTGTGTCAAGATAAACTCTGCTTTGATGTATATTAATTACGACCGGAGTTCTGCTTCTAGTTGTAGAAAAATGCATATTTATAAATTTTCATTAGCAATTTTTTCATAACCCATTTATTGCGTGTTAGATACCAAGACGATTTCTAGTGGACAACTCATTAGTTAGTCATTGAGATATTCGGCATAACCGATAGGCTTGCCTATATTAATTAAGAAGTGACCTCTCTATACTACAACAGATAGATAGTAGCACTTCAGTTGCTATCAATATCGGCGAAGCGAATCTCCATGGACTCCATACCTCTCAAGATTCTGATCCTCGTCATGTTCTTCTCTTCCGGTCTGACGACGACATCCAGGTCGCATCGAAGAGCCCCCTTCAAGCCCAAGTCATTAGTCCTCCCACTCACCAAGGACAGTGCAACTAAGCTTCACGTGGCCTATATCCGGAAGAGAAGCCTACGGGTCTCGATACCCTTAATTGTCGATCTAAATGGCAGATTCTTGTTGTTGGAATGCAGCAGAAATTACCTGTCTTCGTCTTACAATGCTCCCATTTGCCACTCCACACAATGCTCTAAAGCTGGTGTACACTACTGCCATATATGTAGCTCGAAGGATTTGGAACCCGGTTGCCATAACAACACATGCGCAGTTATTGCTACAAATCCAGTGACACAAGTAAATGGACTTGGTGAACTTGCCCAAGATGTCATCTCCATCCAATCTATTGCACCAGAT
Organism: Dorcoceras hygrometricum; assembly: GCA_001598015.1. Taxonomy (NCBI): domain Eukaryota; kingdom Viridiplantae; phylum Streptophyta; class Magnoliopsida; order Lamiales; family Gesneriaceae; genus Dorcoceras; species Dorcoceras hygrometricum. The sequence goes on along the minus strand of KV009368.1, from coordinate 398,649 downwards.
GGATCCAGAGTTGGCCCGTATGCACATATTCCTGATTTTCTCTTTACCTGTGCGCCATCGTCTCTTTTACGAGGGCCGCTCCCACGAGGAGCTGCAGGAGTAGCTGGGCTTAGTCAAAATCAAGTTTCACTGCCAGTACAAGTTGCTTCCTATTTTGGATTTCAACCAGAGTTCGCTTTGTGCTTGTCTCCTTATCCAGATAGAAAAGGAGGGATATTCTTTGGCAACATCCCTTCTAGTGTAAGACCAAAATCTCTGGTGTACACACAGTTAACAATCAGCGAACCAGGTGAGTATTTCATACCAGTCCGATCGATTCGGGTAAATAATAAACTCATCACTTTCAAGAGCACAATAGGCAGAGTTGCGTTTGGAGGAGCATTGATCAGTACAACAACACCTTATACGTCTCTTGAGCACTCGATTTTTGAAAGCGTATCCGAGTCATTCGCTGAGCAGTTAACAGGTGTTCCCCAGGTAGAATCAGTGCCGCCTTTTGGTCTATGCTTCAGTGCGCATCAAATGCCACCAACACGATCGGGGGGATCCCTGATGTCGACTTTGTCATGCAGAATCGAAACGTTACTTGGAAAGTTCTGGGAGTCGATGCGATTCTGCGTGCTAGACCAGGGGTAGATTGCTTGGCTTTCGTCGATGCGGGGTTGAATCCAAGAGCATCGATTGTTATTGGTACGAATCAGATGGAGGGTTCCAACTTCCTACACTTCGATCTGGCCAGGTCCAGGCTGGGTTTTGTCCATTCACGTCTTGAAACTCCAGTGAATTGCACTGATTTTAAGTATGACGGTGCTCAGATGGATGTATTGGGTGACGATCAAGGTCTAACGTAAATGTTCTTGATATATGAGATGAATAATGCGTTAGTGAATATGTATGTATGTGATGATGTTGAGTTAGATGCACTGGGTGACGATCAAAGGTCTAATGTGAATGTTCTTGTTATATGATGAATAATGAGTTACTGAATGTTTACTTGTATTCTGATCTTTTGCTACTATATTATAAGAAAGGTGTGGAATTAGGGGTGTCAATTCGGGTGGGTCGGGTTCGGGTTGGGGTAAAATTTTTAAAAAAAAGTCTGACCCGAACCCGACCCAACCCGAAATGTCTCAACCCGAACCCAACCCAAACCTGAAAAATCCCAACCCTAACCTGGTTTTTTTCGGGTCGACTCGGGTTGGGTTATCGGATTACTATCAATTTAGGTGGTTCTGGTGGGTTCGAGTCGGGTTGAAGTAAAATTTTTTAAAAAAAGTCTTGACCCGAAGCCGAACCCGAACCAACCCGAAATGTCTCAACCTGAACCCAACTCGAACCCGAAATGTCTCAACCCAAACCTGATTTTTTTCGGGTGGGTTCAGATTGGGTTTTCGGGTCGGATCAGAATTTGACACCCCCGTATGGAATGTAACATTAGTATGCACCACCACGCATGTTCTTATTTTATACGATATTAGTAAGTAAATATAGATAATTTTATAATTTTTTATCAAATATATGCTAAATTGAATATTTGAAATGGTTCATTTAGTTATCACCGGAGTTGTATTAAAGTGAAATCATATTTTTTTATGTATAAATATTAATATTATGTTCAATAATATTTTTCATATTTCCTTTTGGTTATTATATTTTAAAAGGTATGGTTTGTTTTAATTAATGATTTATATCATTGTTAAATTTTTCATCTGAGTTTGGTCATCTTACCTAATAATTTTTATATTAACTAAATGTTCTTTTACTTATATATGATTCTTTCGGTTCCTTTTTTAATTAATAGGTTAATTATTATTTTATCATCATAAAAAACTTTATAATATTAAAAAAAATATTTTATTTCATTCATTTTTTACCAATTGAAATGTAAACATATCGAGTATTTTATTGCTCATTTCATTTTTAATATCATAATTAATTTATATATTCATCTCGTTCGTTTTTAATCACTCTATGTACTATCCGATTCTTTAAAAATTTACGTATCTATGTACTATCCGATTCTTTAAAAATTTACGTATGTTAAATGTGAATAACAACATTAAATATAATTTTTAATTACTAATAATGATTTTTATTTTTATATTATAATTGTAAACTGTGTGGTTGAAAATATCATTTATCAAATGATTATCTAATTATTGATTTATAATCAACAAATCTTGATGTTAGGTTCGGATCAGATCACAAAAATTTTGATATCAATTGTTACAAAATTTTCTGGACTGGATCAGTGCAAGTTTTAAAAGCGGTTTTAAAAAAATCAGAGCACATTGCTGGCCGTGATCTGAAATTAGTTTGGAGCTACAATAACTCCTATTCTTGAAAGGTTTTGAGCGCCAGAGTATATTTGATCTGGTCTAAAAAATCATGCAAAAATAACCCGAATTACTCCCTGAAAATTGAACTTAAAACAGTTTAGAAAATATGAATGCAGAAAGCACTAAATCGTTATGCAAGGATTTGTTTATAAAATCAACTCGTAGTCGAGACTTGAATAGTATAACATAGGAAGTTCTTTTATCCATACAAAAAAATAATTTTGATTTCTGAACCAATTAATCCAAAATCCCTTGTATTTATTATCCGTTTCCTTGTTTTTTTCTATAACTTATCTTCCGTCTTGCTCTTTCCCGCTAGGGGGTAGGAAAATCATGATCGGGATAGCGGACCAAAAGCTATGGAACTTGGGTGTGGGCACCTTCTATATCTTCCCTTCTTCCAAACTGGGGGTTCTACTAGAAGACTTTGATTTATACAAAAGATAGTATTGGAATCGAAAAACCGGTACCGTGAGCTCTCACACAGCTCGGGTACCAATTCATGGATCAAAAACTCAGGTAACATTGAAATAGGACGCTAAGCAGATCGCACCTAAGTTGAATCAGCACGGAGCAGCGCTGCGTGCTGAACAGATCGCGCGCGATCTGAACCATGAAAACATGAGCTGCAATAGATCTGGTTCTTGAAAGATTTTTAGCACCGAGAAGTAGATCGGATATGATAATAAATCCTGCAGAAACAACCCGAGATACTCTCTGAAAATTGAAAGCTTTAAGAACAGTTTTAAAACAAGTATGCGATGCAAAAAGCTGTGAAGAAAGACAAACACAGGAACTTGTTTCTGGAAGTTCGGAGCTCAATATCCTACGTCTCCCTTTCTTCCATTGCTAGAAGGATTCACTAGAAGATTTTGATTATTACAGCTTCTGTAATAACCCGATCCAATAGCCCTCAAGCTGCGAGAACTCCTAGCACACTCTGCTGCACACCAGCTCGCAGGCTATGTGACTTTGTTCACTTGTTTAACATCTCTGTGAGAAATACTATAATGATTTATTTCACATTCACTCTAATATGTTTTGCTCATCTCTCGAATATATTGAGTTGTGTGTGAGATTTATATTGTAAGCTCACACTCTCGCATGTTTTCTCACACAGTGAGAAGTGCTTCTTCAAAAGCTGATATCTTCATCTTCTTTCCAAGTTGTGCAGTCGACTTTAGATTCTGCGTTTAAGCTCTCGGCTGCGCACCAGCTCACACCTGGGCACTAGCTCAGCTTGTACATCAGCTACCACCTGATTGTACTAGCTCTCGACTATTGCACATGCACTTGCTATCTGCTTTTCTCTCATGCATCTCGCTTCTCTGTTCATCGTCTTCCTCGATGTGTATAGCCTCTGTGCAGATATATCCGTTGGACGCAAACTTCTAGCCGTTGAAAAGCTTCTGTAAAGTTTATGACATAGTTGTACCTTGTGTCATTCGTCATTAAATACGTCTGCAGGCTTTGTTGTCTTTGAGATCTATCATCATTTAATGTGTTGCAGGCTTTGTTGACTTTGAGCTCTATCGTCATTTAATGCGTTGCAGACTTTGTTGACTTTGAGCTCTGTCTTGATCAGACAAATTTGTTTGTCTTCTAGTATTCTGAATAAAGCTTGTACAAACTAATTCGTCTGAGTTGATCTTTCATGAAGCTCCTGATCTGATCTGCTCTTCTCTAATCTGCTCTGAGATGATCTGCTCTAAACTGTTCAAATCTAAGTCTTTCTGCTCTTGAGATGTTTCTGCGCTTCGAGAACAGCACTCAGTTCGTCGCTTTCAGCTCGCTTCCGATATGCTACAACGTGCTTCTTCAGCTCACAGCTTATCTGCTTCGTCACGCTTCTTCAGCTCGCGTCTGATCTGCTTCAGCTTAGACCTGTGCACTTGATTAAATCGTTAGAACATAACAGCAGGTTTTGTGTTTATCAAAATTAAGATCTGATTTGTTACACAGATCCAACAGATTGTACAACCCACTCAGCTGGGGCTTATCACACTTCCCAAGCTGAACTCCAGGGCTCAATTCTGTTGTAGATGTTTAACGTCTCTCTGCGAAGACTACACACTAAGTTTAACGTATTTTTGCCAAGACAAAATTGATTTGATTTTTTTGTTCATTCACTCAGCTTATCTGTTCAGCTCAGTTTTGCATATCACGTCACACAATGTCGTCTTTTTCATGATTTTCTAGGTATTACGACGACATCTGCTGGTGGTGCACAACTTGATATTCTGTTTTGGTTCCAGCTTAGCATGCACACTCAAGTAAACAATTACAAACAAATAACAATTTTTTTGTTTTCAAACTTAAGATATGATTTGTTTCGAGATCCAACAAATTCTCCCTTTTTATTAACATAAAACTTGGATAAACATAATGAAAACTGAAATAGTTTTCAAAATATTTCTCCTCCTTTTTGTGGGAATCAAAAAAATTAAGAAATCTTACCTCCTCTTGAACATTTAAAATTAAAAATCCCCCTGAAAAACAACACGAGATTTTCAATTTTCGAAAAGAAAATATTTGCAGGGACAACAATTTGGAGAAAACGAAATGCAAGATACGAAACGATCGTATGCTACAGAAAAATTTTAAAACATTTAAAACATTTCGTAGTATTGATAGAAAACTTTCCGTAGAGAAAACATATTTGGACAAAAACTGACAAAGCACGGGAATTAAAATTTTTATTGCCCATCTACAAAGATTAAGAGATAAATGATAATCGAATTAACAGAATATCTTTTGTTTTTCTATTTTCGCCCTTGTTTAGTAGTTAAATGAATTGAAAACTTCATTGTGATCTCAAACAGACAGGCCCACAACTGAAAGATTATGATCTCACAATGATCTTTTCTCACTTGTTCTACCTACACCACTTAGCATATTCAGATCCCTTCTCGAATGATTTGTGTAAGCTTTGTCAGGCCACGTGCGCTAATACAACAATTAATCACAAATATGCGGAAGCATCATAAAAATATGGGCTAAAAATTTTTGAATAAGGGCCTGATTCAAATATCTTTTCAAAATACATTCATACTTAAAGTAGAGTTTAACTCAAACCCCAAACAACTACAACATACGATCCCCAACATACATAAAGGCACAGGACATCCCCTTGCTCAACTGCAACACTGCTAACTTCAGCCTCCGCTCTTGCGAGTACTCCACTGAGTCAAAAAACTCTTCCATGTGCTCAAGCCAGCCTTCCGCCAACAGACCAGCCTCGACACCAGTAAACGTCGGGGGATTCATCCTCTGGAACCTAGCCAACACCAGCTCCATCTCTCCAATATGTCGAGTAACATCATCCACCTCTACCTCCGCCTGTCTACCACGGCGACACAAAGGGATACCCTGCTGCTCAACATCCTCATCATTGCCCGGGGCTCTAGACTCCCCATCTATCTGCCTAGCAATCCTACTCCTACCTCTCCTCGGCGGCATCTACCAAAACTCAGAGGTAAGAAAAACAAGCAGATAATTACAAAAGCAGATAATCAAATCACACAATCACAGAGTCATTCAAAATCAAAACTCAAACTCTGTGCCTAGACTCAAGTGTGATAAAAAGGAAACGAGCTTATCCCAGTTTAAGCTCTGATACCAAAAATGTCAGGCCACGTGCGCTAATACAACAATTAATCACAAATATGCGGAAGCATCATAAAAATATGGGCTAAAAATTTTCGAATAAGGGTCTGATTCAAATATCTTTTCAAAATACATTCATACTTAAAGTAGAGTTTAACTCAAAACTCAAACACTACAACATACGATCCCCAACATACATAAAGGCACAGGACATCCCCTGGCTCAATATAGATAAATACAACTGGGACTCAAATAAAAAATGGGATCGACCAGCTGAAGCTCCACTCTGTCCAGCTTGGTTATCTGAAGAACCTGCCAAGGCCAACACAAACCAAGCCAGCCCAAAACAGGGAAAATAAACGAGATCAAACCTCAGTACAGAGCACAATAAAAGCATAATTCATATCAGACAATGCAATATATCTATCGTGCAATGCATGTAATAGCTACCAAGAATCATCGGTAGGCTAACAGAATAGCACAACGACTTAGCTGTGCAAATCTCATCAATCATCATCATCTTGTGATCTTCAGGTGCGATGACTCAGCCGACCATCACAAGGCAGTGTGGTATTCAGGCACAACGACTCAGCTGGCCACCACATCTCAATCAACGTTGGACCTTTCAGGCACGACGACTCAGTCGGACGATCACAACGTGTAATGGGAATTCAGCTTTCAAAAGAATTAGGCTCAATATGTATGCATGAATGCACAGCAGACTCATGCTTAATCAATGCATAACATCACACGCACAAACAGCAATGAGCATAATTATTCAGCAGTAAATACGAACACAACAGCCAATACACAACAGAAATATTCCCAAAGCTGATATCGAAAACTGCTTAATATATAGCAAATTCGTACCTCAAACCTCAACAGATCTTAGGCACAACACCCAACTCAAGCCTACTGCCCAAGCAGCTCCTCAGCAACTCAGCAAAAGCTACTACAAGCTCAAATCTGTCAAAGTATCTAGCAATTCAGCTCAAATATGAACTCAACAGCTTAAATTCTAAAGTCCAGTAGCTTAACTCGGCTACCTAGCTCCTACAAAGCACTACTCAGCACTCATACGAAGCTTAAAAAGGGAAAGGATTGCTTACCCAAAGCTGTTAAAGAACAGAAGAACTACTGGTCCACAATTGCGAAAACAAACAAGCTCTGCAACTACTTTTCGCTCCTCAAATCCGGCAACTCCAGTCTCCAAAATGGTATCAATCGAAAGCCCTAGAGAATACGAGCTCAACGCTACCAATCTTGCTCCAAACGGCGACGACAAACGACGGCAATAGGGTTCGAATGAACAGTAGCAATCGAGGGTTATCGGGGAAGAAGATAGAAAATCTAAGGTTCGAAATGCTCTAAGTGTCGATTAACACTTGCATTAAATCCCCAGTCAAAGCTACAACAGAAGTCATCAGCGACTTAAACAGATCCCTCCCCAATTCAGCTCTTGGTACAAAACAGCTTTCACTCTAAGATAGAAGTCTCTCGTAACTGGCCTCAGCTGTCTCGAATCAGACTTTACTACTTTCTACTAACGCAATACCAAAACGACGTCGTGCTAACTTATCCAAACGACGTAGCAGAGCTCTACTGTTGAAACAGATCTCTCGCTAGCAACATCTGAACGCGCTAACTACCAGCGATCAACTCAGTTGTTGACTAACACACGACAACTTCTCGCACCCGCGCGCTAACGCTAACAGCTGCCTCTCGCTACACTCTCGCTGCTGAGTTGACTAGCGTTGACATCTGGTCACGCTACTACTGAAAACACAATACGACAACGTTTTGCTCCCTACTTGCGACACTCACGCAAACACACAAGGCACATCTGAGCATCCAGATTTCAACAAAAATCTGAATTTTCAAAAATCACTAAATCCTCAAATCTGAATACCCGATACTCAGAAACTCAATTAACTAATCCCAAACCAAAATCTGATTAGCTAATAAATCGTACTTAGCAAATTCTAGTCCTCACATTCTCCCCATCTTAAGAGATTTCATCCTCGAAATCAAATGCAATCACAGGGCAGAAAATCAACAAAACACTAGAACTCACCAGCACAACTCCATTGTCAAAGCTCAAACAGATGAGACCACTCTTGTCTCATATTCTCTTCTACCTCCCAGGTAGCTTCCTCACGACCATTCTTGCTCAATTGGACCATCACCAACGGAATAATCTTATTCCTCAGCTGCTTCTCCTTCCTATCCAGAATCTGCACTGGATATTCAACATAACTCAAGGTAGAATCTAGCTCAACTTCATCATTCCTCAATACATGGGACGAATCTGGCTCATATTTCCTCAACATTGACACATGAAACGCATCATGCATCGCTGCTAACTCTTCAGGCAGCCTCAATCTATAAGCCAACTGTCCAATCCTCTCAACAATCTCAAAGGGACCAACGAATCTAGGAGCCAATTTACCCTTCAGTCTGAATCTCATCACACTCTTGAAAGGAGAAACTTTGAGAAACACTCGATCACCAACTTCGAACTCTAGAGGTCGGCGTCTCTTGTTAGTATAGCTACATGTCGACCTTGAGCTGCTTTCATCCTACTCCGAATCAATTCAACCTGATCTTTCATGTGATGCACAAACTCAGGAGTAGACAACTGCTTCTCACCAATCTCTTCCCAGCAGATCGGTGATCTACACTTACGACCATACAGCGCTTCAAAAGGGGTCATCCCAATAGTCACTTGATAGCTGTTTTTATAAGAAAACTAAACTAAGGACAAGGAATCCTTCCAACTACCACTGAAATCCAAAACAACTGCTCGAAACATATCTTCTAAAATCTGAATGGTCCTCTCAGATTGACCATCTGTCTGTGGGTGATAGGCTGTACTCATATCCAATCTCGAACCCATCGTTGCCTGTAAGCTCTTCCAAAATCGGGAAGTAAACCTTGGATCTCTATCAGACACTATTGAAATCGGCACTCCATGAAATCTCATCACGTGGTCAATGTACAGTCGTGCCATTTTCTTCATCGAACACCTCACATCATAGGGAATGAAATGGGCTGACTTCGAAAGTCTATCAACAACAACCCAAACAGCATCACATCCTTTACTCGATCGAGGCAAATGCGTCACAAAATCCATGCCGATGTGCTCCCAATTCCACTGAGGCACTTCTAGACGGAAGTAAACCTTGGATCTCTATCAGACACTATTGAAATCGGCACTCCATGAAATCTCATCACGTGGTCAATGTACAGTCGTGCCATTTTCTTCATCGAACACCTCACATCATAGGGAATGAAATGGGCTGACTTCGAAAGTCTATCAACAACAACCCAAACAGCATCACATCCTTTACTCGATCGAGGCAAATGCGTCACAAAATCCATGCCGATGTGCTCCCAATTCCACTGAGGCACTTCTAGACTCTGTAGCAATCCACCAGGTCTCATTCTCTCATCCTTGACCCGTTGACAATTCAAACAACGAGCTACAAATCCAGAGATATCATTCCTCATGCCTCCCCACCAATAGTGAGACTTCAAAGCATGATACATTTTCCTATCGCCCGGATGCACACTGTATCGACTACAATGAGCTTCATTCAAGATGGCTTCCTTCAAATCACTCAAATTCGGAAACACCAACCTACCTCAAAATCTCAAGCATCCATCAGAAGCAACAAAAAATCCTCAGACTGACCATTTTGAGCCTTAATTTTCAACTCATGAACATACGGATCAGTCCTCTGCGCTTCTCTAATTTCTGCTACAATCTGTGGCTCAACCTGAAAAGAAGAAACCACGAAATACTGATCACTCGGCTGAAAACGCCACCCAGAAGTCCCCAAATCCTCATGGACTTTGGATATTATCATCGACGTCAACATCGCAAGTTGGGCTTTCCTACTCAAAGCATCGGCCACCAAATTCATTCGCCCAGGCTGATACTGAATCTCGCACTCAAAATCCTTCAGAAACTCCATCCAGCGGCGTTGCCTCATATTCAAATCCGACTGCGTGAAGATATACTTCAAACTCTTGTGGTCGGTATACACCACAAATTGTTCTCCGTACAAATAGTGACGCCAAATCTTCAAGGCAAACACTATCGCAGCCAACTCAAGATCATGAACGGGGTATCTCGTCTCATGGGGCTTCAACTGTCGAGACGCATAAGCAATCACATACCCTTTCTGCATCAACACGCAACCTAAACCACTCAGAGAAGCATCAGAGCAAACTACAAAACCTCCAGAACCCGAAGGCAAAGCTAACACATGAGCACTAGTCAACTTCTCCTTAAGCAACTGGAAACTTGACTCACACTCATTAGTCCAAACGAACTTCCTATATTTCTGGGTTAACTGAGTCATCGGCCTAGATATCGAAGAGAACTTCTCAATAAAACGCCTGTAATAGCCAGCCAGACCCAAGAAACTACGGCTCTCAGAAACATTACTAGGTCGCTCCCAGTTAAGAACTGCTTCGACCTTACTCGGATCCACAGAAATTCCTTACGCTGAAATTACATGATCCAAAAAGACAACTCTATCCAGCCAGAATTCACACTTGCTGAATTTGGCATACAGCTGTGAGTCTCTCAGTTTCTGCAAAACCAATCTCAAGTGCTCTTTGTGCTCTCTGAAGTTCTTAGAGTACACCAGGATGTCATCTATTAAAACAATCACAAAACGATCGATATACTCACTGAAGACGCGATTCATCAAATCCATAAAGACAGCAGGAGCATTCGTCAATCCAAATGGCATCACCAGAAACTTATAATGCCCATATCTAGTTCTAAATGCCGTCTTTGCCACGTCAGCGTCTCTGATCCGTAACTGATCATACCCATACCGTAGATCAATCTTAGAGTATACTGCAGATCCCTGCAACTGGTCGAACAAGTCATCAATCGTCGGCAACGGATACTTGTTCTTAATCATCGCTTTGTTCAAATGCCGAAAATCCACACACATCCTCATAGATCCATCCTTCTTCTTCACAAAAAGAATCGAAGCTCCCCAGGGCGACATACTCGGTCTAATGAAGCCCTTCTCTAATAGATCACGCAACTGCTCTTTGAGTTCCTTCAACTCAGCTGGCGCCAACCGATACGGAGCTCTAGAAATCAGGGCTGTCCCTGGCACCAACTCAATACTGAAGTCAATCTCTCGTCTCGGAGGAAATCCAGGAATCTCATCCGGAAACGTAGGAAACTCTCGAGCAATCGGAACGTAGCTCAACTCTACTCGTGATACTTGGGAAACATCCAAGGCATAAATCATAAACCATGAATTCTCCAGCGACAACAAGCTAAACATCTCCATGGCAGACACAAAAGGAATCTTAGGTCACGAATCAGCATCATAGAAATCCCATTTCTCTCCAAATTCAGGCCTAAATCTCACTACACCATGGAAACAATCCATCGTCGCTCTATAACTGGACAACACGTCCATATCCAAAATACAATCAAAATCTCTAATTCCCAAAACAATCAGATTGGTCACCAACACAAGCTCATCAAACCTAAGAACACAATCCAACAGCACCTCACGGGACAACAAACTCATGCCAGCAGGGGTAGATACAGAGACAACATCACACAGTGGGGAAGAACTCAAACCCACACTCATACACAAACAACTCAGAAATAAAGGAGTGTGATGCTCCAGTATCAAACAAAACTCGTGCAGGAAAATCAAAGATAGCACAAGTACCTGCAATGATCCTCTCAGGCATCTCAGCGGCTTGCTCACTCGTCAAGGCGTTCACCTAAGCCTGTTGCGGTCACGGAAACTGAGATCTCGAAGGTCCACCAAACCTAGACGGTTCACGAGGTTGGAATCCTGATCGCTGGGTCTGAGCAAAAGGTAACTGTCTCTGCTGCGAAGAACCACCAGCAGAACCTTGATGTGACTGATTCACTGACTTTTCTCCCATCAGACACACTCGAGCAAAATGTCCAGGTTTCCCACAATTATGATTTATGACAAAGGCCTTGAACTCCACGACACTATGAAGTCATATGACGACCTCCACACTGTCCACAAGTCACTCCTCCTCCGGAGCCACTGCCATCAGAACTCACTGATCCAGAGGAACTCGAGTTAGAACGCTTCTTAAACTGTGCAAATCTCATCAATCATCATCATCTTGTGATCTTCAGGTGCGACGACTCAGCCGACCATCACAAGGCAGTGTGGTATTCAGGCACAACGACTCAGCTGGCCACCACATCTCAATCAACGTTGGACCTTTCAGGCACGACGACTCAGCCGGCCGATCACAACGTGTAATGGGAATTCAGCTTTCAAAAGAATCAGGCTCAATATGCATGCATGAATGCACAGCAGACTCATGCTTAATCAATGCATAACATCACATGCACAAACAGCAATGAGTATAATTATTCAGCAGTAAATACGAACACAACAGCCAATACACAACAGAAATATTCCCAAAGCTGATATCGAAAACTGCTTAATATATAGCAAATTCATACCTCAAACCTCAACAGATCTTACAACAAGAAGGAACAACACCCAACTCAAGCCTACTGCCCAAGCAGCTCCTCAGCAACTCAAAAAAAGCTACTACAAGCTCAAATCTGTCAAAGTATCTAGCAATTCAGCTCAAATCTGAACTCAACAGCTTAAATTCTAAAGTCCAGTAGCTTAACTCGGCTACCTAGCTCCTACAGAGCACTACTCAGCACTCATACGAAGCTTAAAAAGGGAAAGGATCGCTTACCCAAAGCTGTTAAAGAACAGAAGAACTACTGGTCCACAATCGCGAAAACAAACAAGCTCTGCAACTACTTCGCGCTCCTAAAATCCGGCGACTCCAATCTCCAAATGGTATCAATCGAAAGCCCTAGAGAATACGAGCTCAACGCTACCAATCTTGCTCCAAACGACGGCGGCAAACGACGGCAATAGGGTTCGAATGAACAGTAGCAATCGAGGGTTATCGAGGAAGAAGATAGGAAATCTAAGGTTCAAAATGATCTAAGTGTCGATCAACACTTGCATTAAATCCCCAGTCAAAGCTACAATAGAAGTCATCAGCGACTTAAACAGATCTCTCGCCAATTCAGCTCTTGGTACAAAACAGCTTTCACTCTAAGGTAGAAGTCTCTCGCAACTGGCCTCAGCTGTCTCGAATCAGACTTTACTACTTTCTACTAACGCAATACCAAAACGACGTCGTGCTAACTTATCCAAACGACGTAGCAGAGCTCTACTGTTGAAACAGATCTCTCGCTAGCAACATCTGAACGCGCTAAATACCAGCGGTCAACTCAGCTGTTGACTAACACACGACAACTTCTCGCACCCGTGCGCTAACGTTAACAGCTGCCTCTCGCTACACTCTCACTGTTGAGTTGACTAACGTTGACATCTGGTCACGCTACTACTGAAAACACAATACGACAACATTTTGCTCCCTTCTTGCGACACTCACACAAACACACAAGGCACATCTGAGCATCCAGATTTCAACCAAAATCTGAATTTCTAAAAATCACTAAATCCTCAAATCTGAATACCCGATACTCAGAAACTCAATTAACTAATCCCAAACCAAAATCTGATTAGCTAATAAATCGTACTTAGCAAATTCTAGTCCTCACAAGCTTGACATAAGATATTCACTATTGAAACCAGGAACTGGGTACCAGATCATAAAAATGCTATGATACCAATTGTTGGGATCGATTGAAGGGGTGCCTTGAGCTCACACAGCTTAGGCACCTATTCTTAGATCAGATGGACAAGATTATGTGCATTTAAAATTATTTGAAAACATCACGCAATAGGAAAACCAGATCGCGCCTGAGTTGAACAAGAAGCTCTGCGAGCTGGTCCAAATCACACGCGATCTGTTCTGTTAAATCTTGAGCTACAATAGCTCAGTGTTCTTGAAATATTAATGCACCGAGAAGTATATTGGGTATGATAAAAAATCATGTGGATAACACCCCAAAATACTCTCTAAAATCGAAAGAAAATAACACAGTTTTAAAGTATGTGATGCATGAATGCAGTAAGCTGTAAAGAAGAAATACGCTGAAATTTGTTTATGAAAGTTCGGAGCTGAATCTCCTACGTCTCCACTTCTTCCACACAGTAAGGATACACTAGAAGATTTGATTACAAAAAGCTTCTGCTTCAACCCAATCCGACAGCCCTCAAGCTGCAAGAACTCCTAGCCAAAAAACACCAGCTCGCAAGCAGTGTGTCTAACTAACCAACACTTCTTTTACATCTAAGTGAGAAAGACTACAACAAAACTTGTTTAATGTCTCTGTTCAAAGACTGATAGGGAAATAGTTTTATTTGTGATTCAATCAGCTAATCTAATCAGCTCTCTCTCATATATGTGAGTGAATCGTGTGTGAGAATCATATAGTGTACGCTCACTCTCAAATGTATTCTCACACACTGGGAAGTGCTTCTCTCTAAGCTGAAATCTCGATGTCTTCCCAGGGTTGTGCAGTCGACTATAGTAACTCATTAAAGTTCATGGCATGTACACCAGCTCACACCTAGGTACACAACCAGCTTGACATCAGCTGCCACTTGAGTGTGCCAACTTGCGACTAGCACTACTCTCTGTTTTGTGTCTTTCTGCTACTTGTATTCTTTTTCGCTCATCCCGATTCTCGTCTCTCTTGTGTTCTCTTTCTGCTGCCAGCTTCTGCTCTTGGTATAGCCTCTTGTGCAATTCTATCCGTTGGACACAAAGATGTAGCCATTGAAAAGGCTTCTGACAAAGTTGTACCTTGTGTCCTTTATCATTAAATGCTTTGCAGGCTTTGTTGACTTGAGCTCTCGTCTTTTCTGCACTTCAACTTTGCTAACTTCGAGCTCTGTAAACGTTGTACCTGATGTGGATAGGACGAAACAAATCAGTTTGAACAATATAATCTCCACAATGCTTGTGTTCAAACTGTTTTGCTCGTCTGAGCTGGTTTGTACAGATCTAGTTTCTCTAAGCTGGTCGCTTCTCATCTGAACTGCTCTTGTATACATCTGCTCTTGAGATGATATGTTCTGCTCTTCTCTATGTCATCTCTAATTTTTTCTGCACTTTCTTCTACGCTGCTCTTCGTTATCTGCGCTTCTTCTCTAAGCTGCACTTCTCATCTGCTCTGAACTGCTCTTGTTCATTGCTGCTCTTGAACACTTCAAGTACACTTATGGTCTAAACTGGTCTCCCATCTGGTCTCTTCTTTGATTATGTGTACTTGCTTGTGATATTCCTCCTTGATCTCTGTGATCGAATGTATCTAACAGCATGTGATCCTCTATTCACTTCGCAAATCTTGCACAGTGTTTACATCCCTTATTCTTTGGATCACATCTATTCTGATTCAGCTTTCACTGGATCAGTAATCTGCACTTGATCACTGATCTGAGTTGTTCTCCTCCTGAGTTTTTTTCCTTTGTTGTACCAGTTTGGACGTCACCTCACTGTTCCAGCTTGGATGTATTCTACTGCACCAGCTTCGGCGTCCCATCACTGCTCCAGCTTGGACATCTTCTTAACAGCTTGCAGCTCTCTTCTACTCTGATCTGCTACAGTACTCTTCTTCTTATCTGATCCAGCTTGCGACATTCTCTGTACCAGCTGGACCTATGGAGACTGATCGAGTACACCCTGCTCTTGGATTTGTTCTTTTTCTACGGGATTCACGATCATAGACTCCTGCTTCAAGATTCTTCCTCATCTCCATCTTCATCTTCGTCTTCCACAATAAACCCATCTCTCTTAAACCGCAATAAACCAGCTTGCTAAGCTCACTGATCTGGTTTTCTTCAATCTGAGCTCGTATGTCCTTAACCAGCTTGCTTCTAAACTTCTCTGATTATGACAAGGGGCTGCACAACGATCTTAAACCGTTAGTAAAAAATTAGCAGATTTTGTGTTAATCAAAATTAAGATCCTGATCTATAAACATAGATCCAACAATCTTTCCCTTTTTGATTTACACAAAACCCGAACAAACATATGCGCGTATGTCTATGGTTAGAAATATTTCTCTCCTTTTTTGTGGGAATCAAAAAGGGTTCGAAATCTTGTCTCCCCCTTTATTTTTAAAACAAAACTCCTCCTCAACAGAGCACGCGGTAATCTTATTTTTCGAAAAGAAAACATTTTCAGGAAGACATTTTTCATAGCAGAATGTATGATATGAGTTTTGAAAAGGAAATCTGTGCTACTCAAAGATTCTCATCTATATACATTGGAAGATAAATGATCTTCGAATTCATAGAATCTCTTCCGCTTCTCTCGAACAATGTGACATACGCTATTATTTCAGCACATCCATCGTAAGAGGTCTTGGCATCCACAGATCTCGCGCAATCTGTCAGCTCGACAGAAGATATATTGTTGCACCTTTCACTCTTGGTCCAGTGCTCTGCTATTCAAAAATCATTACTCACCCTATCTTTATAGAGTGAGTTTTAAAATCTTTAAAGCTATTTTGTAGCACGAATAAGTTTCCGCAGAAAAAGACTATCAGAGCTGAAAACATTTTAAAACTGTTAAAAATTTTCAATTTAAAATATACTTTCAAGAACAACCTGCTCTGATACCACATTAAGATCCTGACTATAAACACAGATCCAACATTCGCTGTAATTCAAAAATCATAAATCCCCCTATCTTCATAATATGAGTTGGAAACCTTTAAAAAACTTTAAAATTTTGTAGCACATAATTTTCAATTTAAAATTTTCTTTCAAAACAACCTGTTGTGATACTTATTGTTAGGACTGGATCAGATCACAAAAGTGGTCTGTTAAAAAAATTTCCCGACTTTATTAGATTGCGACCTTGCTTGGGGGAAAACAAATAGTAGGATAGTGAGTTTTAAAAGCAGTTTTAATCGAAACATCATGCACTGCTGGCAATGATTTGAAATCGGTTTGGAGCAGCAATAGCTCCTGTTCTTGAAAGGTTTTGAGCACCGAGAGTATCGGGTCTGATCTAAAAAATCACGCGGAATTAACCCAAAGTACTCCGTGAAAATTGAACTTAAAAATAGTTTAGAAAACATGAATGAAGAAAACAAATTAGTACACAATGATTTGTTTATGAAAGTTCGAAGGCAGCACCTTCTACTTTTATCTTTCTTCCAAACTGATGGGTCTATTAGAAGATTTTGATTTATACAACAGATTATAAAAACCCACTCAGCTGGGACTTACCACACTGCATAACCTGAAGTCCTAGACTCAATTTTGTTGCAGATGTTTATGTATCTCTACGAATACTACAGACACTAAGTTTAGCATGTTCGTGCCAATAAATAATTGATTTGATTTTGTTTTCATTTACTCAGCTAATCTATTCAGCTAACTCTTGCATATCACCTCACACACCGTCGTTGTCTTCATAAATTTTTGGGCATTACGACGACATCTGTTGATGGTGCACAACTTGATATTTTGTTCTGGTTCCATCAAAGCTTACACCCCTCAAGTAAACAGTTAGAAACAAACCAAGAAGTTTTGTGTTTATCAAAAATAAGTTCTGATCTGTTTCCGGATCCAACAGTTGACTCAACTGAATTGACATTTAATTAAGTATATTTTTTTTCTAATTATATCCCTATCATATTATATTGTTAGTATATTTTCTAAAAGCATTATTTTATATAAGTTGTTAATTAGTTGTTTATACATTTTTTAAGTCCTATCATAATTAACTTAGACATCCTATAATTTTTTTCTTATCCTCTATATATCATATGTAAATTATAGCTTCATTTACTATGTTTTTTACCGAACTTACTCAAATAATGAGATTATAATAACAGGCATGTTTTTTAGAAATTTAAATAGTTAGCAAAATATATAACAAATATTTTATTACATTGTCCTTCATTTATTAATCACTTCATTGATTTACTTCATTTGACTTATATAATTAAATTCTATTTATACTTACTAATATAATTTTATTAAAAAATATTTATTTATGAAAATTGGTTATATAAGGTAATATAATCAGTTGACGCGGCTAATAGTTTTATTTGATGATACAAAAACTTTCTCCGTAGTTCACGCAAGTGTTCAGATGTGGAAAAGACCGGATAAGGAGCAGTTAGGAAGTTATCCGGATCGGAGAAGAAGTTCTCTAAATAAAGATCAGATACGGAGAAGACCGGATAAATTTTGTAGAGAATATTTATGGGGTTGTATTCAATCAATGATTTTTAATGACTTTTATAGATTTCGATGGATTTTAAAAATCCAGATGTATTCAATTGACATATTTATGAACTCCATAAAAGTTTGGTGGTATCCAAAGTAGATTTCCATGGAATTTTAAAAAGTCAAGTGGTATTCAATCTCAATTTTTTAAAACTCCATAGAAATTTACAGGTATCCAAATTTCCTATAAACTTCGTGTCATTCCTACGAAATCCTCCATGTACAAACTCTAAAGCCATAGGTACAACAACAAAAACTAAAAAATTCTCTTCCCTTCACCCTTGAGATTTGGTGACACTTTTGTCTCATACTCAAATTTATCTACTTTTCTCTCTCTTCAATATTCAATTTCTTCCAACTATCACAAAATTTATAATTCTTCGTTAGTTATATAATTTAAAAAATTTTAAATACCAAATAATAATTTTTCAAGAAGTTATATATATATATATATAATCGTAAATAATATATATAGTATTACAAAAACCTTTTTAGAAATCTAATGAAGTCAATATTATTCGGTTACAATTCCATGGGATGCCACTAAAGTTTATAAAAATCTATCAACTCTACAAAAGTCTAAAATTTTAAAAAGTCTAAATACAGCGCAGAGAACATCTTAAGCGAATACAACGCAGATAACAACTTAGAGCAAAGACAGCGCAAAGCACACAAGCTTTTAGATCGCGCATATAGCGAACAACTCAGAGCGTACAATACTCAGATTAGACGTGAATCTATCGGCTCAAATTAGAGCGAATCAAGCGTTAAATCACTTCTTTTGATTATTTATTATTAGACTTTTGTAGAGTTGATAGATTTTATACTAGATATTAATCAAAAATCATTTGTTTTGATTATTTATTATTTGTTAAAAAACAGGGTGTTGAATTGATTGAAAATTGAATTTGCATATTAAATAGTATTTTATTAATAATTTTTAATTGAGATACTGTATGTTGTATTTTAATTTTTTGGATTCCTTTATGCAGTATGTTAATAAAATATTTATTTTAAATGAAACAATGTTATATATTTATAAGTTCAGACAAAATCATTATAAAAAGTTAAAATTATAAAACTCATAAATTATATTAAAAACTAAATCCATAAAAACTCTCTACAAATCCATAAAAATCTCTCTAAAAATCTACAAAAGTCTAATGAGTCCATTAAATTCTTTTTATAACTCCATGAGATTCCATGAAATTCTACAAATTCCTATCAATTCCACAAAAGTCTATCATGTAAAAAAATTCAATAAAAGTAATTAAATCTCTAGTATTGAATACACCCCCATTAGCTATGAAGAAGGGATAAAGAACAGGTGAAAGTTATGCAGATAAGAAGTTGACTTGAGCGGACCAGATACAAAAGGAATTTGATTGAGCGATGAAGGATGTCCTCCAGATAAGAGTGGCTCGTGGAGAAACTATAAGAAGAAGATAAAGGAGAGTTCTCCAAATAAATAAATAATTTCTCCATGCTATGAAAAATCAGTGCAGATGCAGAGAAGACCAGATAAGGAATTATCGGGATAATGAGCAGTTAGAAAGTTATCCAATGGAGAAAATAAGTCTCCAGATAAAGAGCAGATGCGGAGAAGATCGAATTAAGTGTATAAGAGTATCTGGAAGTTATTACATGAGAAGAAGTTGACGGCGAGCATACCGGACATGTAAAGGAGTTTATCGGATTGGACGAAGGTTGTCATCGGGGAAAGAGCGGCTAGTGGAGAGAAACTATCCAGAGTAAATAAAGAAGAGTTCTCAGGATAAATAAAGACGTTCTCCATGCTATGGCATATCACTACGGATGCTCTAACAATGGAAAAATCAGTACTGCCAACGTTAGAAAGTACAAAAAAATGAAGGGTCAAATCAGAGGCTCTTGAACGTTGAAACATGTGATTGCTCTCTCCAAACGGCCCAATGTATCTTGGAAACTTTCCTTTCGGCCAAACCTCATCACACCTTTCATCAGAGTTACCTTGAGAAATACATGGTTTCCTACCTCAAACTCCAACTCACGTTGATGACTGTCAGCGTAGCTTTAATATCTACTCTGTGTCGTCCTCATCCCGTCTCGACTCTATTAATAACCTCGGAGGCTTTTCTAACAATATCAGGACCTAAATCGGTCCTCTCTCCTACGTCATCCCAATGGACTGGTGATCTGCACTGGTGTCCATATAACGCCTCATAGGAAGCCATCTCTCCAAAGCCTGGTAACTGTTATTATACGTGAACTCGACCAATGGAAGTCTCAAATCCTAGCTCCCTACAAAATCAACAACATGGGCGTGTAGCAAATCCTCAAGAGTCTTAATCACTCTCTCTGATTGACCGTCTGTCTGAGTGTGAAAAGCTCTGCTAAAGGCTAGTTTGGTACCTAAAGCTCGATGCAAACTCCTCCAAAAGCCGACGTGAACCGTGGATCCCTGTTTGACACAATAGAAACTATAATACCATGAAGCCTAACAATCTCCTTGATATACAATTCAGCATAGTTGTTCAGAATGTAAGTCATCTTCACTGGCAGGAAGTGAGCCGACTTAGTGAGTCGATCTACTATAACCCAAATTGTATGCAATGTCCTCAGCAAGCCCACAACGAAATCCATCGTGATGTTCCCCAATTTCCACTCCGCTACAGGGAGTGGCCTCAACATTCCTGCTGGTCGTTGGTTCTCTGTCTTCACCTGCTGACAAGTCAAGAACTCGGAGACGAACCTCCCAATGTCAGGCTTCATACCCATCCACCAGTATAATTTCTGCAAGTCTTTGTACATCTTTGTGCCTCTGGGATGCACCGAGTATGGAGTGTTGTGCGCCTCAGTCATGATATCATATCGCAAGGTGTCAACATGCGGCACCCAACTCGACCCTGATGTCAAATAATCTGATCTACTGTCATGTAAAGGTTGTTGTGCTTCTCCTCATATCATCATTTCCACTTAACCAGCTGTTCATCTCTCGATTGACCCTCTCTGATTGTGTCCCTCAAAGTAGGCTGGATAGTCAGTGCGGCTAACCTCACGGCACACTCATGCGATAACACCTCCAACTCAAACCTTTCAATATCCGTCGCTAATGGTCTCTGAATAGTCAACTGTGAAATCCTATAGATTTTCTGCTGAGAGCATCAGTCACTATATTAGCTTTCCCTGGATGATAATTGAAGGTGCAATCGCAGTCCTTAACCAGCTCTAACCATCGTCGTTGGCGCATGTTCAGCTTCTTCTGGGTAAAGAAGTAACCGAGGCTCTTGTGATCTGTATAAATTTCACGTTTCTCCCCATACAATTAATGTCTCCAGATTTTTAATGCAAACACTACTGCTGCTAGATATAGATCTTGGGTAGGATATTTCTTCTCATGATTCTTCAAATGTCTAGAAGCATAAGCAATCACTCTTCTGTCTTGAATCAGAACTGCACCCAATCCCTTTTAGATGCATCTGTGTAGAGAACATAGTTTCCTTGCCCCGATGACATAGCTAACACTAGAGCTTTCATCAATGATTGCTTCAGTCCCTTGAATCCCTCTGGACGCTCAGGGGTCTACTCATACTTAGCATGCTTCTTATTTAGCGTCGTCAAGGGAACTGCCATCTTCAAAAACCTTTTGATGAATCACCTGCAATACATTAGCGTCCCGAGTAGCACAACCACTGCACCTATCAGCAGTACATAATGTATTTCATGTGTCTACGCTCCGGATGTACATGTAGAACCCTTCACATGTGTTGATTTATGAACCGTTGCAGTTAGTGTACGATTTGTCTTACGAGGAGAAGCCGGTGGGAGTCCTTCAGAGGCAAGAAATGAGATTGAGGAACTGAGTAATTCCAATGATTAAAGTACAGTGGGCAAACCACGTGGAGCAGGAGGCGATGTGGGAAATTGGGGCGGATTTGCAACCGGTACCTGGAGTTATTCTGTAAGTCAAATTTCGAGGATGAAATTTAATTAAAGGGGGGTAGGAATGTGTTGAGGTGCAATAATTGTCCCTCCTAGTTAGAGCGAAAACGTGGCACTTGAGTTGCTATAAGGTTAAAAAGATTGGAGTTGCATCGTTATCACCAGCTATAGCTTTTGGTAAAGCGACAAGCGCTAGGTCCAACAATTGATATCAGAGCCAAGGTCATGGGTTCGATTCCCATTTGCAAGGAGTGCAATAATTGGGAGGGGGATCGTTGAGGTGCAATAATTGTCCCTGCTAGGTAGAACGATCGAAACGTGGCGCTTGAGTTGCTATAAGGTTAAAAAGATTGGAGTTGTACCGTTACCACCAGCTATAGTTTTTGGTAAAATGGCAAGCGCTCGGTCCAACAGATTGTGACGCTCAGAAATCCGAGGTAGCCACATAGACCAACAAATTAATTAATTGGTAGATAAAAATTGATTTTTGTTGTCGTCTTTATTAATTTTAATAAGTTCATGTTTTTATAGCTAGAATTCAAGCTTTTGGTCCGAGATGATATTTATGGAGGAAGACGCCCGAGCGCGGTAACGGTTATTTGGAAAATTTATTTAATTAGCAGTTGAGAAGGAAAAATATTTTAAGGATGGTTGATAAAACTTTATGCGGATTTAAGTCCAATTATATTTATTTCTCTTTCCGGCTAAATTTAAAGAGTACTTTTTGAGATTTTACGTTTATTATTTTTACCTCTAAATTAAAGCGCGCTTTTCAAGTTTCTTTAAGTATTAGCACTTTTAAAATTTTATGGGCATCTTGAAGAGTTGTAAATTAATTTTTAAATTTTTTTGACAATTTTTATCCCAAATTTTGAGACATGCTAAAAAAAAGGTTAAATAAGGGGTAACCCTCCCTTTTCCTCCCCACTCATTCACCTTACATACACCACTCCAAACGAATAGAAGTGTCATCTAGGGTTTGTTGAGGGGTGATGATGGACGAAACTTTCTGGAATTCTTGAGGAAATTATATCGCGTTCGGAGCGTCGTTTCTTTCCGGAGATTGCCTTCCGACCATACCCTAATCAAGGCAAGTAAATCCCATTTTTTTCTGATCCGATGATGTCCTATTATGCATGGAGGTTCTTTTTTTATTGGTTGTGCAAGTTTGATTTCCCATTCGTTCACGCATCATTGAATCCATATTATGTTGTATGTTTGTTGGGACGTTCGAGTGCTTATCTACTTTTATACTTCGAATTCTTAAACTATGGACATTTGACATGCATCAGTAGGGTTACAATCCATGGATGAGTTTCTGTGTGTGCGGGTGGGTTTTATAATCGAGGCTATAAATTTTTGGGCGTGCTTGGTGAATTTCATTCATGGAGTGTGGATTTGTGTACTGCTTAAAAAAAAGGGATAAGCTGCATGTACTTTTTAGAATTTTGAGTGATGAACTTGTCGCTTGTGGTAGTAAGCATACATTCGAAACAATTTTCGTTTTTTGTGCATTGTGTGTGTGTGTTCTTCATCTTTAAAAAATAAAAAAAATGGCAGGAGTAGACCCTCCGTTTAGCATGCAGGAATCTTAGTGTGTGCCATTGGATTTAAAGGATAAAATTCTGGACATAGACGTGCATGAGTTTCCACCCTTTTCTGCATGTAAATTCTGGACATATGTGGCAGCAGGTGTGCTCCCTTCAGTGGCAGCAGGGGTTCGTGGCTCTCTTTTCCGCCACGAAGCGGCTGCGGGGCATGTACAAACAAGGAAGACGTCGCGCTGCTCCCGGGTCGTTCCAAAAAGGGGACTCGCAAACTCGATTCAAGTGCAATGCAAGAAGAACTTAATCAGTTTAAGCGCAATAACGTATGGAAATTTGTACCTAGACCCTCTAATCCTTCAGTCATAGGAACTCGATGGGTCTTTAGGAATAAACTGAATGAAGATGGCATAGTAACTAGAAACAAATCTAGGCTGGTAGCGCAAGGATTTAGCCAGATGGAAGGTATAGATTATGATGAGACCTTCGCACCAGTAGCTAGATTAGAAGGCATTCGCATGTTTTTAGCTTATGCTGCATTTAAAGACTTCAAAGTCTTTCAGATGGATGTTAAGAGTGCTTTTCTTAATGGCGTCTTAACAGAGGAAGTATATGTTGCACAACCTCCTGGCTTCGTAAATCATACACATCCAGATTATGTTTATAAGTTGGATAAAGCTCTTTATGGGTTGAAGCAAGCACCCAGAGCTTGGTATGATACACTGTCAAAATTCCTTATCGAGCATGACTTCACGATAGGCACAGTTGATAAGACGTTGTTTAAATTTGTAAAAGCTGATCATGTCTTATTAGTTCAAATATATGTCGATGATATCATTTTTGGGTCAACTAACCCCAAATTGTGCCAAAAGTTTTCAAAGCTTAAGCAGGATGAGCATGATGGGGGAGCTGACGTTCTTTCTAGGCTTACAAGTACGACAGCTGGAGAATGGAATCTTCATTAACCAGGCTAAATATACGAAATAACTGCTGAAGAAATTTGGCATGGACAATTGTTCAGCAGCTGCTACCCCAATGAGCTCTTCAATCAAGATGGATAAATATGAAGCTGGAACTGCCATTGAGGTATCACTTTATCGCGGTATTATAGGCTCTTTACTATACTTAACTGCTAGCAGACCAGACATCATGTTTGCTGTCTGTATGTGTGCTAGATTTCAAGCAGAGCCAAAGCAATCACATTACATAGCGGTGAAGCGAATTTTAAAATATTTAAAGGGTACTTCCAACGTGGGTCTTTGGTATCCCAAAGACTCAGGCTTTCAACTAATTGGTTACAGTGATACAGACTACGCAGGATGCAGGATTGATCGCAGGAGCACTAGCGGTACTTGTCAATTTTTAGGAGATCATTTGATTTCCTGGTTTAGTAAGAAGCATACGTCGATCGCAACATCAACAGCTAAAGCAGAGTACCTCACAGCTGGCAGCTACTGTGCTCAAATTCTTTGGATACAACATCAGCTGAAGGACTATGGCATCGATGCTTCTGAAGCGCCTATTCTCTGCGACAACACTAGTGCGATCGCGATCACCCAAAATCCAGTACTGCATTCAAGAACGAAGCACATAGACATCAGGCATCATTTTATAAGGGACCACGTGCTAAAGAAAGACGTCCGGCTGGAGTATGTGTCGACTGAGCAGCAAGTAGCTGACATATTCACAAAGCCTCTACCAGACGCTAAGTTTTCTTATTTTAGAAACATATTTGGTCTCCTTGAATTGCCTTGATTTGTTTGTGCGCTAACAATTTTGCAGGTTGTCAGCTGTTGCTTAAATCAGCTGCAAGTCTTTTGTTCAGGGGGAACGCATAGACTTTCAGCTGTGGCAAGCATATTGCGTTGGAGAATATCAGTCGTAGGGGGAACCAAGATCTGATTTGTTAAGCGCGACGTCAGCTGAATATGTGAAGTCTTGATATATTCAAAAGTCACATATATACAGCTGATGCTTATTTATGATCAGCTCCTGCTCTACCCTCAGCGATACATTAAAATCAGCAGTGATGTTATTACAATCGTTGCACCAGCTGTGATGATATAAATTTTGACGCGCATCTTTTTAATCTTTTCCTTGTACGGGTAAAATCTTTTCAAAATCATTTTAAAATACTTTTTTTTACGTAATTTTGATAAAATCTTTTTACCATCATTTCAAAATATTGTACGCACCGTTGGATGATTGACACTTGTTGTCATCATTCCAATCGTCACATCTACATCGCTTCTCTCTTTTGTCGTTTACTATTCCATACATATTTACGGCGTTTCCTTTTCGCTAACACTTACCTTGCATACTTGCTCTCTGGTTTTCTTGTGCGCATATTCTCTTGTGTATTTTCGTGCGATTATTTTCAGGCAATCTTTCACTCTCTCAACGACGACAATGGCATCTTCCTTGATTAGCAACAGTCTCCACATCTCATTTGACTCAGTCCTTGATATGGACGATGCTGGACTGGTGGCAGTGTTTGAATCCTTTGTGGCGACTGGGTTGAAGGGATTTTTGGGTTGTCCCGCCGTTTAATACGAAGATGCACTAATGGAGTTCTTTGAGAACGGTTTGGTCAGGGATGGAATGATTGTGAGCACCATACAGGGGATATCAGTCGAGATTTCTGAGGAAGTTTTTGCTACGGCGTTTGAGTTACCGATGGAGGGTTTGACGGACTTGTCTGAAGTCCTGAAGGATTTGGTGTTTGATGCGCGAAGCATATTTTCTGAGTCTAAGGAGCAGGTGAGCATTTCTTGCAAAAAGAAGGAACTGAGATCGAGTTTAGGCTTCTTGGTGACATACTGGCAAAGACTATTTATGTGAAAGCAGGGTCTTTCGATGCGGTCACTCACGAACGATTTTTGTTGATGACTGCCATCACTTGTGGCGTAAAGATCAACTGGAGCAGTTTGGTGTTCAATATACTCAAGGATATGGTTACTCCGGGTTCCAAGCAAGCGAAGGGTTACGCGATTCAAATCTGTGTTTTATTGAAAAATGTATCGGGATTGGATTTGAGTGAATCCAGGGCATTCCCTCTTCCAGGATTCTAACTGAGAAAACGGTTCATCGATATGTTGTCATCAATGAAAAAGTTGGTGGAGAGGAAGTGATGAAAAAGTTGGTGGAGAGGAAGTGGCCGATGCACCAAGGGTGAAGAAAACACCCGTAAAGAAGGCTGCGTCCAAGAAGAGACCAGCTACAGCTGCTGCTGCTGAACCTGTAGTGAAAAAGAAGAGGAATACAATGAGTAAATCAGTGTCTGCGAAAGGAACTCTGGAAATTCTGCCTGTTGCACAAGAGGTTGTTCCTCTTCAAATGATTGCGCCAACTTCAGTTGCCTCGGCTAAGCAACCCCATGTGCCAAAACGAAAAACTCAGAAGAGGAAGAGGAGGTTGATTCTAGGTCCTCATGATGAAATTGTTGATAGTGAACCAGTTGTTGGCGGTAGTATTGTTGTAGAAGCAGCTGTAGAGGTTGTTGATGATACTGCTGAGAAGGAGGTTGAGACAGTTGTTGAAAGTGTTGATAAACCGGTTTCTTTGCCAGTAGTAGCAGATGTTCTTAACGAGGGAATATCCACTGGTGATGACGTGGATATTATTATTGAGCAAGTCATTGCTGAGACCGCTCAGTTGGAGACTGATGAGGGAGAACATGTTGATGGATCAGATGTCAGTAGAGCAACTGCTGAGGATCAAGCAGTTGGTAAAGCAGATGAAGTGGAACGTTGGTTTAATCTTCCTTATGAAGTGCTGTTTGCTCGAGACACTGAGCAAATGGTCACAATTTCTTTGCCAGTAGTAGCAGATGTTCTTAACGAGGGAATATCCACTGGTGATGACGTGGATATTATTATTGAGCAAGTCATTGCTGAGACCGCTCAGTTGGAGACTGATGAGGGAGAACATGTTGATGGATCAGATGTCAGTAGAGCAACTGCTGAGGATCAAGCAGTTGGTAAAGCAGATGAAGTGGAACGTTGGTTTAATCTTCCTTATGAAGTGCTGTTTGCTCGAGACACTGAGCAAATGGTCACAACAGCCAATGATACTGACGAGGAGTTTATTATTGATCAGGTTTTTGGAACAGGTGTTGAGAAAATGGAGACAGAGGCTGTTGAACAATCTGCCGATGAAGCAATGTCTCTAGAAGATATTTTGATGACAATTCCCTCAGAGTGCCCATTGCCGTCTGCTTATGTGGATATAATGAAGATTATTTTGGGCAAAACTATCTCAATCCCTGGATTCAATGAAGGGGACTGGTACAAGGCCAGTCTTCCCAAGATTTCTGCGGCGGATAAAGGGAAGGCACCCCTTTTGGAGAGAGACCCTATTAAGGGCAATCCAATTAAGGAGCAATTTTCTGTGATTCTTGCAGACATAGAGGTGCTTGTAATGTTACGGGAGAAAATTATAGACGATGTAGACAGATTCTTTAATTATTTCAGTCTGAAGAGGTTAGCGACTTTGAAGATAGATGAATCATATTTTGATAAGGAGGCACTCATTTTGTCGTGGGCTGAAACAGACTCTACGAGAGTTGCTCTCAACAGGAGGACGTACATTCTTACCAAGTACAGAGAATTGTTGATCAGAAAATTCTTAGAGGCGAGGAAAATCAACTTTATCCCAGATGAAGGTTCTTCTGCTACCGATTTCAAAGTAATGGGGATGCTTTCTGATCTTCATTTGTTTGTGGTAGAAGACCTGAAAGAACAGACTATGGCGCACGGTCTTAAATGGGAAAAGACGTGTTGCTCCAAAATTTTGAAGGTCGCCCACGAGATCGAGGTTCTATAATTGCCAGAACCAACACCAACATTCGATCTTCATGCTGGATTAGAACAATGATTCGTGTTGATGGTGTTTGGGTCATTGAACCATGTGCTGATCATTGGGTGACAATACCTCGGAAAGTTGTAAATAATGAGTTTTTGCGTCAACGTTCGTATGTGGACACTCTACCAACTGTGAGTAAATTTTGCAGAGTTATGAGGAAGAGATGAGCAGATGTCGAAGTCGCCAAATTTGTTGTTTTTGACAGACTCCTACTAGTGGGTTCTTTAAATTTTTGCAGAGCTTTATCCGTTGTTGAGTCAGTTTCCGTTTTTGTTCCTCAACAGTCGCCAGTTATTTCTTGGAGGTTATCTCAACTATGTACAGCTTTTATTCGGTATAGTTTATTTGCTGGTTTGAGTACAGATGACATCCGCAGTTTTGTTTCTACCATTGCTTTAGACATAACAGTGTTAAGAGATGTACAGATTGTTCAGAGCTCAATTTCCGTTGCTCCAAGTGTACAAATGGTGATAGATCAGAATCCTTTTTCTTCATCCACTTCAGACGACTCTTCTATGCATTTTGATGATAATGATACTGCCGATACTTCAATCTCTCTACCACCTGCTGCCACTGATGTTATGGAGTCATTAGCTAAATTGCGCGCTTCTGTTGACCAAGTTCAGTATGAACAATTCAGACGCAGAGATGATGCTCATAATCTCAAGGAAATTCTTCTTATGCACATCCTAGACCTCGAAAAGAAGATATCCGCAAGATTTGATGAACATGACAGAGTGCACAGGGCATTGCGCAAAGATATGCATGATCAAAAGAACCTCTCGTCGCTGGACCTCAAATCAACTCACCAGAAGCTAAGTGCTCAGATTGCTGCTGCTGCCTTTGATACAGTAGATGTTCGGAAGGTGGTGAAAGATATTAACGCTAAAGTAACTTCTTTGAATGGGCAGGTTGCACCAGAAGCTAAGTGCTCAGATTGCTGCTGCTGCCTTTGATACAGTAGATGTTCGGAAGGTGGTGAAAGATATTAACGCTAAAGTAACTTCTTTGAATGGGCAGGTTGCTGAAATTCGAAGTTAGCAATTTGACTTTCGTGCTAAAATAGAGGAAAATTATCTCAATCTTTCTACCCAACTCGGTCTCATCGTTGATTATCTCAGAAGCGGTGATGCCAAAAATGGGGAAAGTGGTAGCAGCTGCCCCCAACCTCCTCCTGACAATCAAAGCAGACCCAGCGGGGGAAATGATGGAAGTGGAAATAGAGCTGATGTACAGAGAAGTGGTGCTAGGGAAAGTGGTAGCAGAGGTGGAAGTCAGAAAAGAGGCGATAGGAGTGGATCTTCCAAGAGAAGATATTCCAGCAGTGGTGGTGGACCGTTCAGAAGATAATTTGAAGATTGGCTAGGATAAATTGCTGTTGATCTCTTATTGTACAAATCTTGTGTACATTTTATCAGCAATGAAATTTAGAATTTCAGCAGACTTTTGCGCAATTTATTTTTGCTCATTCATATATCTTAAGGCTGCTAAGTTTTGTCATCACCAAAAAGGGGGAAATTGTTAAGATAAAATTTATTAGTTTTGGTGATAACAAAATAAGACAAGTGCTGATACGAAGTTACTTCTGGAGAATCAGCCGTTGCAATTAACAGCAAAGTATATTCAGACGTCAGGTTATCTCAGACTTGGGCATTCGATATTAGTTCAGACGTTGAGTTAAAATATATTCAGATGTTGAATTGACCAGTTAGATATTGGGTTTGAATATTTCAGTTGTTAGATATCAGATCTTGGTATTCTGGAATACTTCAGCAGTTGAGTTGAATCACTCAGTTGATGGGTTCCTATTTCAGAGGTTGAAGTTATTCGGTTATCAGTTTCTGGTATTGGGTTTTTATATCAATCGTGAGAGCAATTCAGATGTTGATCTAGGGTGACGCAATCAGACTTTGGTATTCATTCAGCTGTTGTGTTCTTATGTCAGAAGTATATTGATTCAGCAGTTGGATATTCACTTCAGTAGTCAACATATTTCAGCAGTTGGGTATATATTTCAGTAATAAGTATCTTAAGTAGTTGGCTACAGTGATTTTGTTTCAGTCGTTGCAACCAGTCGTTATATCACAACTTGCAATAAGGGGGATATTTCTGGCGTTGGATATCTAATCAGCAGTTGGTATAATAAGTCGTTGGTTGTTATGATCAGCAGTTGTATTCTACTTCAGTAGTGAGCATATTCAGATGTGAGGTATTTCTTTCAGAAGTATATTCAGCTGATGGGGATTTATGTTAATAGTAAACGCTTTCAGACGTGGACTACAGTAAATGGATATCAGACACAACTATTCAGACGTTAGCATGTTTATTAATGTATAGCAAAACTACGTCGTTTGGATTAGTTGATACGACAGCGTTTGGCTTAGCACTAAATCAGAAGTTGGTCTATGATTCTATCAGCTATGAACTATTCATCATCTTCAAGGAAGGAAAAGCTGAATCAACAATAAGAGACTTCAGGCGCAAACGATGAATCGATTCAAACGCGATCACATATTCAACATGGAAAGAATCAATGGTGAAGATTGAATCGTACTATTACCTGGAATTAAGGAGACAACGTTGGTACTATTTTGGGTAAATAGCACACAATTTATAGAGAACGTTTTACGATGATTGCACAAATACGGAAACACGACAAATTGGCTCTGACGATGTGCAATTTACCATTTGGTGGAGCAGGAGATACGATCGCTCGATTAACATATTCTCAAAACGGATTTTATTTCCTTAGCCATATTTAATGACCGTTGGAGGACAAAGAGTATATATAGAGCTGTTATTTGAACTGGAGAAGCTCTCGGTTATTCACAATCTTAACTCTCTATCATCTTCGTATTCATTGTCTTCATCATTCTCGAGCTTAATCTCTACAGAAGCTATCTCTCAAAAGCTCACGCGAACTCGAAGAACACAAGTGTTGATTTTCACAGACAAATACCTTCGAGTTCATCTTCTGGTTCACCTTTGTTGAATCGAGTTTCTACGTTTAGAAACCAGAAGATTTACAGTCTCAATAGAGTTGTATTCATTGTTTCTTTCTAAATTGAGTCTGTAACAAACGTGCCACACAAAAAGGCCGTTTGAGAAAAATATTATTCACTTTTATTCAGCAGCTGCGACTGCTTTGTTGTTAGTGTTGCTAGGAGTTCATCTAGAGCGAGGCTCGGTGATTGGGTGTTTGCAGAAGGCCTGTAACTAGGGTTGTTTAATGGGCCGGTTCGACCCGAAACCGATCCGGAACCGACCCATGAAATCCAAACCGGAGCCAATATGAAGGAACCGGAACCGGAACCACTCCAAACCCACTAATTAATGGATTGGAGTGGGTTCGATAAATTTGAATCGGAACCTACCGATTCTGGTTCCGGTTCCGAACCGGTTCCAAGTTTCGGATCCGGAACCGGAACCGGAACCATATATTTAAAAAAAAATAAAAAAAAGTAATTTTTAGATTCTTAATAAATCGAGATGTAATTTAGATATTTAATGAATTTCATGTTTCAATTATTTTTATATTTCACATTATGTATTTTTTTATTGAAAACACTTAAAAGAAAAATTGATTTACTTACCAATTAATTTGAAAAGATTTAAATTATTTAAAATTATTGGGTACAGAACCGGTTGGGAACCGATTGGAACCAGTTCGGAACCGGTTCATCCACTACCAAATTCAGTAGTGGATTGTTCTGGTTCCGAGTTTTTTGCCTCGGAACCGGAACCGAACCGGAACCGGTTAAAACCGGTTCCTACCGATTCTAGTTCCACTTGATCCGGAACCGATTGGAACCACTCCGGAACCGGAACCATGAAACCATTAAGCATGACTACCTGTAACCATTAAATCTTCTAGTGGAACCTTTCTGAAAATGAATAAGGGGAGACGTAAGATATTGATATCCGAACTTCCATAAACAAACTCTCGACCCTTAAACTTTTATATTATCACATTTACTCATTGCTTTAACTGTTCATAAATTAATCGACTTCTTTCCGCACTTTTTGTTAGTCGAGAAATTTGATTTAAACTGAGATACCTTAAATCTGGTAACTCGGATTTAAGTTAAGCGAGGCGCTTGTAAAATTGTTTTTAAAAGGTTTCAAAAATTTGAAACCACCGACAAGCTGATACGCCTTTTAAAATGTTTGCAAAATGACAGATCTTGTTCAGTCAACAGGATAAGAAGTGATCGTGGTACTGAGTTTTTAAATCATAAATTAACTTCTTATCTAGAAGACTTATGGATAAAGCATGAGCTTTCAGCAGCTAGAACTCCTCAACAGAACGGGTTAGCTGAGAGGAGAAATCGTACTTTAAAAGAAGCTGCTCGATCTATGATTGCTTATTCTGGTGTCTCACAAAAATTTTGGGCATAAGCAGTTAACACAGCGTGTTATACTCAAAACAGATCTATGGTTAATAGGATGCACGATAAAACCCCATATGAGATATGGAATGGCAAGAAACCTGATATATCTTATTTCAGGGTGTTTGGGTGTAGATTTTTTGTTCATAATAATGGCAAGAAGCACCTAACAGCTTTTGAACCAAAATCTGATGCAGGTATCTTCTTAGGCTATTCAGCTGTGAGCAAAGCGTATCGATTTTTCAACAATCGAAGTCTGACAGTTGAGGAATCCGCTCATGTGGTTTTCGACGAGACAAGCTTTAGATCCAACTCAGCTGCAAGCTTACATGATTTGTGTTCACGTCTGGAATCAACAAGCCTTGAGGAATCAGACGACGACGTACCACAAATATATTCAGCTGAGACACAACAGTCGCTGGACACACCGCACAACATTGCTCACAAGATCTGACAGGTAATCCAGTAGTCATCGATTTAACTAACGATGACTCTATACAGGAACAGATATTCCCAAGTGTGCCAGCTGTTGGAGGTGAAGCGACCAACGATCAACCAGAAATTGCTCGATCAAATGTTGCGCAAGCAGGTTCCACTATTCATAAATCAACATCTGATGCACAAGACGCAAGCGTTTATCATTTGGCACCTGGATCAGAATCTGTACAACAAGGCGCGAGCACATCATATCAATCGGTATCAATACCAACGTCTGGACAACCAGTCGCAAGTGATCATCAATTGGTATCAGAGCGAGGTAAGGGGTTCGAGTCTCCCAAGAAGCATTTTCTATACTTCTTGGGGGGGATTGTTGAGTTAAGCGTGCAAGGGTGAGAACAATACTGGGATGGGTGACCTCCTGGGAAGTTCTCGTACGTCAAGCTGCTGACGTTGCGCCGCTTGATCTGGTTGGCCATGTGGGCTGTAAAAGTGTGATGCCAGATCTTAACGGGTAATAATATCTCTTCTGGGGATAGGGCCGGCGGTAGGGGAAGGGTAAGACTGATCTCTAAGGGAATTGAGACAGCACCAGCAGTTAGACACGCACCTCCCCTGACTCATGGGCCTAACAGCCCAACCCTAACGCACATAATATGTGCACTCAGCGCTGCCACATTATAAGGAAATAAAGTTGCACTTTGGCTAATAACTATAGCTTTTGGCCTAGTGGTAAGCGTTTGATCCTAACACGCTGCTCCCGGGTCATTCCAAAAAGGGGACTCTCAAACTCGATTCAAGTGCATGTGGTGCATGTACAATGGTCGTTTTGAGGTTCTTTACCCGAGATCCCATTGCGGTCGATGGTCCTTGGTTGTGCGCACTCGGGTGCCGTATCTTGGGTTGGAGGAGTGGGAAACGAGCTTCCTTTTTTTTTTAGAAAAATGGGGAGAATTTTTGTGCCTTTCGGCAAAAGCCATTAGTTTTTTAAAAAATGTGATGTCTCCGTGTGCAAAGTCGTGTGTGTCCATGAGTTTTATGATGGTTTCATGGGAATAGGATTTATGGGAAATTATTTGAAGAAATTTTCTTGAGAATAATTTTATCTTTTGGAAGATAATTGATGAAGAAGCATTTTTGGAGGAAATATGATTTCGAGGAAAGGTTACTTTGAGGAAAATTATTTTGAGAAGAACATCTTAAGGATTTTAATGATTTGTTGCGAATTTATGAAATATCACGGGAGCGGTGCCCTGCCAAATTATTACGGACGTGTGGATGTCGATCGATGGATCGGGATACCCTGCCAACTTGACTGATTACGGGCGTGTGAATGTCAGCCCGATTCGGGGTGTCCCTCCA
Source organism: Dorcoceras hygrometricum (assembly GCA_001598015.1). Lineage (NCBI taxonomy): Eukaryota > Viridiplantae > Streptophyta > Magnoliopsida > Lamiales > Gesneriaceae > Dorcoceras > Dorcoceras hygrometricum. The sequence continues at coordinate 363,961 of KV009368.1, read as the reverse complement.
AATTAATGGATCCATATGAGCTTATTTAAGCTACTTGACCGATGACTGCAGGAAATTTCTAAGCCACATTTCATAAAATAAATGGAGGAAGGATAAAGTATTTTTCAGGTTAATGGTTTATTTTTAGGTTAAGGAGAATGATTGAAAGATTTTAATTGATGATAAATCATCTTATTTTGAAAACGGATTGCGTTGAGGGTAATGGGATTTTTGAAGGATTTTATTTGGTGACCTTTTAATTTGAAGAGTTGACAAAATGAGTTTATGTTAAATAAAAATATTTTATTGCATGTGGATGTATTATGTACTATTTTCTATTCCCGGAGTTTATTGCTGGGCTTTTAGGCTCACTAGATTTCATCGATGCAGGTGAGGATGTATAGGCGATGCTGGTTGGCAAGGGCTTGGTCGGAGTGAGAATGCAATTATCGATGAACACACGTTTTTCGCAGTTTAGAACATTTTTAGGATTTACAAAATTTTTATTCTTTGAGGAAAAAAACATTCTTATGAGTATTTATTTGAGTTTTCGCCGTTTCATGGTTTGACGTTTATGAGGACGCCTGATTTGATAAACCTTTATGAATTATTTAGTATTTGAATCTTCTGACTTATGTAGTCTTTAGAAAAAATATTTCGCATTTTTCACTTGAAAAGTCGGGCGTTTCACCTAAACTCCATGATTGTTGGCATCACCACACAATCTGCACTTGTTTTACGTCTCTATGCTAAGACAACAACCACTTTCTTTAATGTCCGTGTGTTCAGACTACAAACACTAGTTTTATGTCTTGTACGAGACCTCACTCAGCTTATCTGTTTCGCTCAACTCTCGTAAATGTGAGTGAGGGTGTGTGTTTGTGTGATTTACAATGTAAGTTCACTCTCTCTAGTATTAAATCTCATACACTCGGGAAGGTACTCTCTGAGCTGTCGTCTTCTTCACCAAGACTATAAGGAGTCGACACTTCTGTTTAAGCTCTCTCTGAATTTGTGTTCCTTTCTCTTTTCTTTTCTCTCTTCCCTTTTTCCGACTCTCGTCGTACTTCTACACACATCGGTCTTCCACACATTCTGCCCTTATTTGAATCTTCGGTATATATGTAGCCTTTGATGAATTATGATATAACGCCCCAGATTTAACGACTGCCCCCACTGTATTAACATTGATCTTTTCAACGTGTTTTGTCCTCACTCGCACGTATCCTGAGAAACTTTCTAGGGGGTCACCCATCCCAAAACTGTTCCAAGTCAAGCACACTTAACTTTGAGGTTCTTAAGTGATGAGCTCCCGAAAAGAAGATGCACCTTGTTGGTATGAGTAGTACCAATTAAATCTGATAAGCCTTCCTCAACTAACCTCAATTATATCTATAATTTCACAGTCTCGTAATCCCTCTCATTCCGGTGTTGGATCGATTCATTCATGTGCCCCTTCGCTTAGAATCCTGCCAGGAGCCGCTCATTATCCGTGCAACCTCTTGGCACCGGCGATCACTTTCCGGCCTCTTTTGAGCCCCGGACGTCACATGCCCACCAGCTTCCGCTTGGTTCGTCCCCGAACCACACCGTACTAAGAGAGGTCAGCTCTGATACCAACTATAACGCCCCAGATTTAACGACTTCCCCCACTGTACCAACACTGATCTTTTTAGCGTGTTTTGTCCTCACTCGCACGCACCCTGAGAAACTTCCCAGGGGTCCCATCCCAAAATTTTCCCAAGTCAAACACGCTTAACTTTGTGGTTCTTAAGTGATGAGCTCCGAAAAGAAGATGCACATTGTTGGTATGAGTAGTACCAATTAAATCTGATAAGTCTTCCTCAACTAACCTCAATTACATCTATAACTTCACAGTCTCGTAATCCCTCTCATTCCGGTGTTGGATCGATTCATTCATTTGCCACTTTGCTTAGAAGCCTGCCAGGAGTCGCTCATTGTCCGTACAACCTCTTGGCACCGGCGATCACTTTCCGTCCTCTTTTGAGTCCCGAACGTCACATATGATCATTGGAGGATTACCATAATTGGTGTCTATCAGTCTGATCTTTATCCGTGACATAAGGCTCTTTCCTCTTATAGGCTTTCAATGACTTTTCAGCTCAGATGAAGTTCAACGCTTTCAGCTCGGACAAAGTTCCGCTATGTCCTCGCTTGTTCTTTTCTTTTCTCGTACGGTCTGACTGAATTTGCTTGACCAGTTCTGGCTGATCTTCTATGCTGTTCCTCTGAGATGATCCTTTGAGATGGTCATCTGAGCTGTGCTGCTGCAGTCTGGTCTGTGCTGCTCCAGCCTAGACCTCTGAGCTGATCTGCTCTGAGCTGTTCTAATCTAAGTCTTTCTGCTCTTGAGCTGTTCCCGCTGACTTGCTCTGATCTTGCTTCTTCTTCCTCTCAACTGATCACCTCTCAGCTGATCGTCTCTCAGTTGATCTATCACGAAGTTTCTCTAAGCTGCTCCGTTCTTCTTTGTTTATCTCTAAGCTTTGTTGTTGTGATCTGGTCTGTACTGCTCCAGCTTAGACCTCTGAGCTGATATTAATGATGCTTTAGTCCGTTCTCTTTTCAGCTGATCTTCTCTAAGCTGATCCACGTTTCTAAGCTGATCTTCTTATCAGTTGAACTCAGCTCTTTGTTTATACAATGCGATTCTTCAGCTCGTAGCTCTTGCTGATTTGATCTGCTTCCACCTTAGACCTGCGCACTCGTGTAGATCATCAGAAACATAAGAGCAAGTGTTGTGTTTATCAAAATTCAAATTTGATCTGTTACACAGAGCCAACATTATCTTTGTACTGTCTCTGAACTGATGTAGACATATCGAAGTAAATCAGTTTGAACTACTTTAATTCAGTCTTCGAGTAAGCTCATGTTCAAACTGCTTTGTCGTGATCTGACTTGCTCTGAGCTGATAGTCTCTTAGCTGATCTGCTCTGAGCTGTTCTAATCTGAGTCTTGCTTCTTCTTCTTCCTCCCAGCTGATCGCCTCTCAGCTGACCCCCTTTCAGCTGATCGCCTCTCAACTGATCTATTACAAAACTCCATCTAAGCTATTCTTGCTCTAAGCTGCTTCGTTCTTCTCTGTCTGCTCCGAGCTATTTCGATCTTCTTTGTTTTGCCCTGAGATGTTTTGATCTTATTTGTTTTGATCTGAGCTGTTTTGATCTGATCTGATCGATTTTCCCGTTCGTTTTGCTCTGTGTTAGGATCGAATTTCGGGGGGTGTTCGTGAGCTCTGTCACAACTCACGTAGGCTCTCACACAGCCCAAACACCAACCCCGTGAGTTACATGCATTTTAAAGAGTTTAAAAGAGTTGAGAACCAGCACGCAACCAGCAACCATATCGCGCCTAAGCTGGAACCAGCTCGCAGCGGTCGCTCGATCTGGTCTGTTAAATCTCGATCTGTAATAGCTCATGTTCTTGAAAGGTTTTGAGCACCGAGAAGTAGATCAGATATGATAAAAATCATGCGGAAAATAAACCTGAACTACCCTCTGTGAATTGAAAGCTAAATAAACAGGTTTTAAACTCATGTATGCAGAATGTAAATGCAATAAGCTGTAAAGAAATACGCTGCGATTTGTTTATGAAAATTTGGAGCTGAATCTCCTACGTCTCCCCTTCTTCCGCAATGGGAAGGATCCACTAGAATACTTTGATTACAACGACCCTCACTGCAACACACTCCTACGACCAGCAGCCGCAAGAACTCCTAGCAATCACTGCACACCAGCCCGCAAGCCGTGTGTCTAACATCACTTCTTTACTGCCTCAGTGATAAAGGCTACAATGAATGTTTGTGTTTGTGATTCACTCAACTATTCTGTTAAGTTCACTGCTCTCATATGTGAGTGAATCTGTGTGTGAGAAATATACAGTGTAAGTTCACTCTCTCGGCTATTTTCTCACACGTTGGGAAGTGCTTATATGAAGCTGTTCTATCTGTTTCTTCCCTCTGTTTTTGATCTTCCTCTGCAACTTGTATTCTGTTTCGCTCTATTCTCTGCGCATAACTCCTTTCTCTGTTCACTGTCTTGATATATAAAGCCTTTGTGCAGATTGATCCGTTGGACACAATAATCCAGCCGTTGAAAAGTCTACTGAAAAGGTTCTGACACGGCTGTACCTTGCGTCCTTTGTCAATAAATGCAATTGCAGGCTTTGTAGACTTTGAGCTCTCTTCATTTAATGCGCAGCAGCCTTTGCTTAAATTAAGCTATGTCTTGATGTATACGTTGCAACAGATTAGTTTGAACTTGATTAAACTGTTCCTCGTATATGCTAAAGTTCAAACTGCTTTGCTTCTAATGAACTGGTCTCTGAGTTGTTCGCTGTTCTCTGAGCTGGTTGCTGAACTCTGAGCTTCTCTTGCTCCAAGCTGGTGAACCAGCTTGGATGTCCTCTACGATCTGGTTATCCTGTGCTGGACCAGCTCGGGCGTCCCCTCACTGTACCAGTTTGGATATCCTCTACTAGTCCAGCTTGGACGTCCCCTCACTGTTCCTGCTTGGACATCTTCTCAATATGCTCTTGGTTCGATCTGCTACAGTGCTTTGTTCCAGCTCGATGCTGAGCTGCTACATTTCTCTTCATCCACCTCGTTTCTAGTATGTACCAGCTCGCTTCCGATCTGGTTCGCTGCGCACTCAGTACAAATCGTAGTAAAATATCAACATGTTTTGTGTTAACCAAAATTAAGATTCTGATATGTAAACACATATCCAACACACTGAACTGATCTCATCTGCTTAACTGTTCTGAGCTGATCTTGTTCTAAACTGATCTGATTTACTCTTAGCCGATCTCTTCCAATCTGAACTGCTTCTCGACTCCGAACTGATATACACTTCTCAACTGAGCTTAGTTCTTCTTATACTGTACAATTCTTCAGTAAATCAGCTTGACTCTGATCAGATCAACTTGGATCTGAACTGATCTGCTATCAGCTTAGCTTGTGTAATCGAGTAAACTGTTAGATAAAAAAATAACAAGTTTTGTGTTCATCAAAATTAAGATCTGATCTGTTACACAGATCCAACAGTTGAAGATATGACCCGTGATAGGAAAAGTGTAAGACTGATCTCAAAGGGATATGATACAACACAATTAGTTAAACACGCACCTCTCCGCACTCATTCGCCTAACAGTCTGACCTAACCCACACACTTGGTGCACTCTATATATTTGACCAATTGACAACATCAATACATATTAACATTATGTTGTCAATACATATTTAACATATATGCATATATATAAATTAATTTAATTTATAAAAATATTATAGATTCTATGAATATATTTTTAGGATTTTATTTAAATGTGTTAAGGATCTATGAAATTCTATCAAGTCAATTTATCAAATCAAAAAATATTATTATTTAAATTTTTTGTTAAAACTGGAAAAATAATACACCCAAATTACACATATTAAACAACAAAAGAATCATTATACAAATATGAGACGACGCGAAAGTAATATATATCATATCACATCAACGGTCATGTTGCGAAAGTAATATATATCATATCACATCAACGGTCATTGTTCAGCAAATAATCGAAAGTAAGAGTGACCTCAGCCTGAGTTGAATTGGAACTACTCCCTCTCCCTCTTTCCATCGGCAAGGCTGTACATTAGCTGTCAAAGAAATACCCTCATTATTTCTTTGAATATTATTTGCCTTTTTCAATACTTTGTCGCTCCACAAATTTTCAGTATAAATAAAGTTTCAAAAACCCCTCCTTTCCTTTCACACTGACACACAACTCTGAACTCTCCATGCCCACTATTTTGGAAATAAAACTTGGGAATTCTTGTGGGATATTTGAAAATTTTCCGTCTTCTCTTCTGGGTCAAGCTTGTTTCCAGAGCTTGTATCGCGATTCCGTCGGTTTCTGTTTTCTGTGCAATATTTCCCACATGCGACAAATGTATGCAGAGATAGAGAAGTGAAACGCGGTTTACGAATTTTAAGGCCACCAGACTGTGCAGGGGTGGAAGGTTTTGGGTGGAGGAATTCTTGGATTGTTTTAAATTGTGCTGCGAGAAGTTGATATATTTCTCACTGCCCCTTCTTGAAACTTCGCTGTTGTTCTGGTTAAGTAGCGGACTTTTGATACTTCTTGCTGATTCTGATGCTGATTCTTCGTTGATGGTGAGTTGTATACCTTGTGTTGATTGCTTCACTTTTCGTTTAAAAAACGTTTGTAGTAACATGGGTTTGTCTTATTTTTCATGTGGATACAAAGTTTTTTGAGCGATTTAGGCGTTTGTTAGTCCTCTCTGTTTTTCTTCTTTATGATGTTGGTGCGATATCCTTAGTCTGCTAAAATATTCGAAGTCTATAGAAACTGTGTGAATTTGATGCACCTTTAGTTCATTGAAATATTTTAAGCTAATTTTTACGTATTTGACTTCTACCGTCGATGGGTTTTTTCTGAATGTTTTCCATCTAATTTCTAATGCAATTGCTGAATACATTCACACTGTTAAGTTTTGCATGTGTATTTAATTGTTGGTTATGTGGTTAGATATGGACTTTGTCGGCTTAATGTTGGAATATATGGAAGATTGTCTGATAACAAAATAAATAATTAGTAAAATTGGGTCAATGATGTTGATTTATTTTAACGGGTTTTCTGAATCACCTTCATATTATACGTTGAAGAGTTAAAATCAATCACATAATGTCAAAAATTAAGAAGAAAAAACAAATTATTGATATTCTTTTGCTCTTATATTTTAATGGGAACAGTTACCAGAAAAAAATCAATCTATATTATAGAGAAAAATATAATAGTTGTATGGTTGGTATCAATTCCGTTAATGAAAAATTATGTTTTCCAGCAAAGGGAATCTAAATTATGGTGTACAAGTGGTTTATTAATGAATGTGAATAGTTATAATGTAGAACTACATTCTTATACTAAAATAATAATGTAAATGAAAATTCTTGGTGTTCAGTATTCCTCAATTTACTCAACAAGTAGATGACGGCTGGTATCTTAAATATGGAACGTAATCCTGTTTGTTTTTCAGTTATATAATATACAATATAATTAGTGTTTCCTTGGTGTCGCCTCTTATTCATGACTTTTAATATGATATTGTTATTAAGTTAAACATTGTTTTAGGTGTACTTAAGAAACTTTGACCCCGATGTTGCTGTATTTTGGAATAAAAAATTCTGCGAATGCTGACAGAAATTATATGGAAACTGCATGCTTGTTGTTGCATGACTCATGACTATAAAACATTTGACTTTTACTTATTTGAAAACTCATACTCTGTTCCGGATGAGGCTCGAACAAATCATATGCTTTCGGAGACCTGCGGAGAAGAATGAACAATTCGGTTGACCATAGAATCTTTGCAATATTTTGATCACAAAACAATGTCAACATGTTTTTGGTTTTAAGTTACTGTGCTCCTACACAACTTTAAGTTACTGCAATTCCTACTCAACACCTTCTGTTTCACATTCGTAATTTCTATATTAAGGCCTATCTCTAGGTACATTAGTGCCATGTAAATGTTCAATAGTTACAAATTATTTTAAAGATGCGTCACTCGGAAATGAAACACGATAGGTTTTACAAAACCTTCACTGGTGTTTTACTTCAAATCTTCCCTAGATAATGCTCATTCATTTGTAAACTTTTTTTACAAATTGATGTAACCTTCCAGTTGGATCTCATGCTTGGCATTTATCTAAATGTGTCTTCCAATCAAAGTTCTAGTGGGATGTATTTTCAGAAACAATAACATATTTCTTATACATGCACATCCAATAGAAAATTCTTCCTGTCAACACTCGAATTGATATTATGGAAAACATACCTTATACCTTAGCTTCTTGTTACTTATATAATGCTTCTCAGCATGTCCTAACTTTGTTCCTTCCCACCAGCTAGGAGAGTTACACTCAATGTGAAGAGCGAGAAAGATAGAAGTGAATCATTTCTCACCTGAAAATGTCTATACTATTTATTCTTTTAAATGCTTCCGATACTTTTCCTTAACTGCTAACCTTCAAGGCTCATTCTTTTAAATGTCTATAATATTTATTCTTTCAAAATGCTTCCGATATCTTTTAAAATGGACAACTTAGGTTGCTGCATTACAAATTGGCATTACAAACTTGATGAAAGAAACCTTTTAAACTATCTGATTTGTTAACCAATTGATGTTAGCTTTACGCTCTACTGACTATATTCTGATTCAGAAACTGGATTTTTGTCAGATGTGGCTTTGAACATGTTCATTTATGATTCCTAAGTAAAATAAAAGGTCAGGGAGTAAAATTTTTAATCTAATGCTCTAAGAGAAACTTTTATTATTTTCAGTGGGGGTGAAAATTGACTGAGCAGCCTCATGCTATTGTTTGAAAGTTTTTATGCATAAACCAAACAATTGATTTAGCCAATATTTACTTTGTGAATCTTTTTGAAAAATTTATGGAGATTGTAAAATATCACACTCTAGAAAATGTGTAAACAGAGTGCATGTTCGCTTGAATTTGTTTCTCTCTTCGTACACTTATGCTGTATGCCAATTTTGTTTAGTTTGAAAACGGATAGAAAACAAGATGATGGAACACAAGAGAAGCCTTAACACACTTGATCAAAGCAGCTTTGTAAATTTATTACCTAAACGTTTGAAGACTGATGTAACACTCTCTTCCAAGGTAATAAACTCCATCTCTCTCTTTCTTTTCGGCTTTTTTATTTTTCCCGCTTGATTGCCAGAATTCTATGCTGCATATCTGCTTTCTATTTTGTCATTTATTGATTAATGTGTATTTTAACTTGTATGCTGAACTATCAACTGCTAGTGTTCACTTGTGTATCAAGATGGTATGCTGATTGCTTGACATGAATTTTTTTTTATCAAAAGATGAGGTTACTTCTCTATGAAGTAAATCCCATTAGTGTTATTTACAGTCCAGATAGCGTTATACTACAACATAATGAAAGGCTACATGCTGACCAATTTGGTTGAATTACGATGTTGATTTCTGCAAACCTTGCCAAGGATATAGTCCTTCTCATGTGTTTCGAACGAGTGCTTCGCAACCTTGTCTGAATTGTGAATTTTATTGTCACAGGATAAGAAAGAGAAGGTTAGTGAACGAGTTTCAGCTCTTCAACAGCTTGTTTCACCATATGGAAAGGTATGCAAATTATTCATGTTCCAGTCTGTGTATCAAACAATGTACATATATAAAGTAGAGCTGTTCACCATGCGACTCTACTTCTTTAAGAAGTCTCCTGTCTTTATTAGGCTCTTTATTAGGCTAAACAATCTCCTATATCTGGTGGCTTTGTTGAAATTTAAAGTTCATAAATGATTTTGCCTCTCAGTTTACAAATTTTCACTATTTATTTCTATCAGTGCTGAAATTACATTCTTTATAGACCGATACAGCTTCAGTACTTTTTGAGGCAATGGAATACATAAAATTCCTTCACGAACAGGTTAAGGTACACAGCTCTTCTGACTTCAATTTCATTTCATCCGACTTTAATTTACTAAAGATCATCGAAATTTTACTATTAATATATTGACGACATTTTCTTGATAGCAGGAAAAGCTAGAAACACCTTATCTTTCTTTTCGGTATAGGGTAAAATTCGATCACATTGCATTAGGAGAGATGGAGATTTCAATTATAATTTTGTCGATTAAAAATGAAACAAGATGTCAAATCTCATGGAGTGTATTCATTGTGCAAATTTGATGATTTTTTTAAGTAATGGACTTTTATGAATTCGATAGATTTTCATTGACTTGAATAGAATTTTATAGGGTTCTATAGAGCCCTGTGGATTTATCTTTTGGAAAATCTTTATAGACATTGATAAATTTTTCATGGAACATCACTAAACTAACAAACCATATACTACCTTCTCGCTCTACTAAGCCTAAAAATTTCTTTCTAAATTTTCTTGCCAAGAATCAATCTTAGCATTTACCCCTTCTCTTGTTTCATCTATCACGTCAGTGAAATCTGAAAACAGCATACACCAAGGTAATATATCTTGGGTGTTCGTCCATAACTAGTGTTCACTCTTGTCGTCGCATCCTTGTACATATCCTTAATAGCTTCAATATATGCTATCCTAACACCTTTTCTCTAAAGTCCTCCACAAAATTTATCTTGGGACTCTGTCATAAGCGTTTTCTAGATCAATGAAAACCTTATGTATATCTTGTTTTCTTCCCCGATACATTTTAATCAACTGTCCAAGAAGGTGCATCGCTTCCGTCGTTGATCTCCTAGGCATGAATTGAAATTGATTTATCTTGTCACGTTGCTCTCTTCCCATATTCTTCATTCTATAATCAGCTCACAGTATTTCACTGTATAGCTAACCAGTTTAGTTCTCCTACGATTTGCACATTGTTTATGTCTTTTATTGTAGAGAGGGGAACTATAATACTTCCACTCCACGGCCACTGAGCATTCCTATGTTCCAAGTCTCAAATTCAATATCAACACGGTTTTTGTACTGCTGCTACATACCAACCTATGATGGAGTTGTATCAAAATAAATTATAGAAGAAAAACTTATTATACCTAATTACATAAAATAAATAAATTGAATAGTTTAAATTAATATCATTTTATAAGTATTTTAATTTTATTCCAATTATGCATATATACTTTTGTGTGTGTATTAATGTGTATATATTTGTGACTTTTTTTAATAATGTGTCAATGCTGCATTTCGTAAAACATAGTTATATATTAAAAAAATATACATTAATCAGTTTAAAATTTAAAATCAATTTTGGTTAGTAAAATGAAATTTATTTGTTAAAAATAAGTTATTGTTGTTTCCGTGTAATAAATTTATGATATTTCTATGTATTGCATGATAATTTGATTTTAAAAATTTCACACCATTATATTTATACCTTGTGGAATGTCAATATCCAATGCATTAAGCAATACTTTTTTACCATTTATATTTAACTATTGAAAAAGCTCATTGTATTATTTTTCTTATTATAATTGAATATTAAAATAGGGATTCTTATATACCTTTTTCTTTATTTGCACACTTTCAGGTATTGAGCGCTCCATACATATATAGCGTGCCAACGACCCGGCCACTGGTGAGATTTAATTAGTTATATTCTGGAGTAGAGCATGGTTGTCTTATGGGTTATATTTATAAAATAATTGTGCATTGGGGTAGACTGATTATACTTTAGCCAATCCGGCCAACTGCTGTGGTTGCTATTTCCTATTCTTGAACGGATTCTGTATAGTTTTGTTGTTAGTGCATTTGTAAATAAATTGGTGTGTTAGTTTACTGTCTCGAAATAAATTCATTAAATTATTTGCTGTCAGTATGTGATTCTTTAATATGTTTTTGTCAAGTTTGTGTGTGATGTTGCTAATTTCTTCAAGGAAATGGAAACTTGCAATAGCCTCAAAGAGAGAGGCTTATGTGTTGTCCCAATTTCATTGATTGATGGAGTTGCGAGTAGCAATGGAGCTGATATTTGGGCCCCCATTAAGACCGGTCTGAATTTCAGAAGATCGGGTTCGGATGAGAGCTCAGTGATAACCTGAGATGGCTTCATCGTGTCCCAAGGTGAAGCATTTAACGATGTTCTGTTTGGCTATTTGTGATTACTTTTGGACGATGAAACTCTTTGATCCCCTTCACCCGTTAGTTCGGTTAGTTCGAAAAGAACTTGAAGCTTATGATATGAGATCCTTCCTATGTAGATACAATAACAAATATTGTAAATTGATGAGAACTGAGAAGTGCAAGAACGTTTGAAGGAACTAATTATCTTGGTAAGGTTTATTTTATTGCATCATGTCTGAAGTAAAAGGGCATCAGGGGTGTAGAACTTAGATATTCCTTAGATTTGTCTATTTAAATACTGTGTGATTATGGATTCTCATGGATTCTTTCCCTCCAAGATCCTCTGTATTTAACGAACCAGAGTCAACTTAAAAGAGCACCAGTCTTCCACATGACAATTACATGTCTGTATATTAGAAAAGCACACGTGCCTCACGCGTTTCATGTGGATGTTGTCATATGCTATGAAACAGCATGTTTTATCTGAGGTAAGAGAGCACGTAGGAAATAACATTTCTTTGGACACTTGAGACTTGGAGTTTTCACGACCATCATGTACATTTAATTGATTCTTGGCAATAACTAATGTTCATATCTTTTGTTGTTTTCATCTATTATTTTTGAAGTATAAAACTTTAAAAGGTTATTTTTCAAAATATTGCTCTTTGATTTCGTCCAGCGAGTTCTAACAAAGTAGTATTAGTTCTAAAATATTTAATTGCAATATTTTAAAAGCTAACATGCTAAATGAAATCATGAAAAAATTATTTGAGACGCTAACATCAAACACGAATTATGAACTTCCAATAAAATAAAATGCTAGAAATTAAACTTTTTTTCCCAATCTGTAGCAAAATAACAAGAATAGATATTTCCACAATAATTATCGTTAAAGCGTAAAAATTCTTTTCATGTCGAAACACATGTACGTAGATAAATGCACTCCCATGACCTGTCTATAGTCCCTCGCAAGCCAAGCATATTTTAGTCATCCTCGCATATGCATCAATGAAATCTAATAAACCTAAATATATAGCAAATAGCTATTGAGATAATAAATAATAAATGAACATGCACGTGTATTTAATATGTTTAAATGGCATAGCAGTCAAATCGTCAACTTTTTCCTCAAAAATCATTAAAAACATATCTCAAAAATCCTTTTAACATCATAAATCCTTTAAACATGCCTCAATTTAGTTTTATAAAATGTGGCACCAAAATACCTTCCGGTCATCAGTCATATTTGGTTGATCAAGCATACAAGAATTTAGATTTTGGCGACACCCCGATCAGAATACGACGCTCATACGTCCGTAATCAATCAAGTTGCCGGGGCACGCTACCCATCTGCCATCATTAAAATTCCTGAAAACATTTCTTTTGTTAACATAACTCCAGTGTTAAATGCAAACTTTCTATAATGTAATCATCCTTCCCTTTAAAATTTCAAACAAGAAAAAGATCAATTTCCTCCTTGAAAATAAACTAACTCATGACACAGAAAAAATGGTTGGTTGTACACTTGCTGTACCAGAACAGATGGACGATCACAAGAAAAAGGCTGCCGGTCAAAAAAAGCTACCGGACCGGCTGGGCATTCACAAGAAAAATTGCTACTGGACCAGCTGGGCATTCACAAGAAAAAACAGCTACAGGATCGACTAACGATCACAAGAAAAACAGCTACTGGGCCGACTGATCTAGCACCAAAAATTTTTATTCCTGAACGGTTGATCTCATACCAAATATTGTAATACCGGAACACACAAAAAAATTGTAATATCGGAACAGCTGACCACCCGCAAGAAAAGCGGGCAGCCTACACACGCACCTGAAATCCAGCAGGGTTTTTCGTTTCATAAGTTCGTTCAAAACCTTGTATCCTAGAAGCATCCCATAAAAGGAAAATATTTATACGTAGGAGCAAGTAATCAGCCTATATTATTTACAAAATTCAACACATAGGCCACTGGACTCGAACATACAATTGACATGTTGAAATTAATGACAATAATAATCTAGATTCATATTATCTAGATACATTGAGAGTATGCATGGATTGGAAGAATACATGAATTAGTAGATTTATGTATTAGGTAGATGAAATGTATGAAATTAAATCATGATACATGTACTAGTGGTAGAGTCATTGCTAGAAAATAGTAAATACCCCATCTATCCTAAAGTGAAATATAATACAAAGATTTCCTCCTTCATCTTCTCTTGTGTTTGTGAGTTTAAAAGTGAATTAATCTCCACTTTCTAACAAATTGGTATCAGAGCCTCTTGAGAGTTTGAAGAAAAGATGCCTACCGAAACTCTCTTCCAAGTTCCACCTCTCACCAAAGATAATTATGATAATTGGTGTATAAGAATGAAGGCTTTGCTTGGAGCCTATGAATGTTGGGACCCTGTGGAGAAAGAAGCCGAGGGTGATGATGTTGTCGCCAAGGAGAAAGATCAAAAGGCGCTTACACTCATTCATCAAAGTTTGGATGATAAGATGTTCGAGAAGGTTGCTAGTGCAACCACCTCCAAGAAAGCATGGGATGTTCTTCAAGCTTCTTTTAAAGGAGTTGATAAAGTGAAGAAAGTGCGTCTCCAAACTCTACGAGGTGAGTTTGAATCCTTGCGCAAAACTGAATCCGAATCAGTTTTGGATTATATTTCACGAGTCTTGGTTGTCACTAACCAAATGAAGAGATATGGAGAAGATGTGAAGGATGAACGAATCGTTGGAAAAATCATACGATCGTTGAATTCAAAGTTTGATTTGGACACCATGACTGTTGATGAACTTTCCGGAAGGCTGCAAGCTCACAAAGAAAGATTGAAGAGCCTCATGAATCGGCGGAACAAGCTTTGAAAGCAAAGCTATCCTTGAAAGAGAAGGAGACAAATCATGGCACGTCCCAAAAAGGTCGAGGACGTGGATGTGAGACCCGAAAGCTGATAAGATTAATTGAGTTAGTTAATCGAGTTTTATGGAGATCAGCTTTGAGTTGTTGAGCTTGGAGAAGCTATCAGGTTTTGTTTTAGCCCTTAGAACAGTTCTGGAGAGATTGAGGTTGGCGCGGAATCTGTTCAGCAGTTAGCACGGGTCATCGCTGAATGTTGGTGCTCAGCAGTGGTGACGTCAGTAGTAGTGGTTGTATTCAGCAGTCGTAGCAAGATCTATTGTCGCTGAGCAGTAGAGAGCGCGCTAGCGTGTTTCAGCAGTGAGTAGTTCTACGTCGTCGTTTGGATTAGTTGGAACGACAGTGTTTTGGATTAACGAAGAAGACTCAGCTGTGAGTTGCGTTAGCTTCAGCTATGTGAGAGATCTGTTGTTGCGAACAGATGTTGGTTAGTGTTCAGCAGTGAGTAGCGGGTGACGTGTCCAGTTGCGACAGTAATTCTCTACGACGTCGTTTGAGTTAGTAACGATCGCTGTTGTAGCGTAGAGTGAGATCTGTTGCAAGATCTGTTTGCGAGCGGGAATATCAGTTGCGATAGTTTAAGTATTGGTGGATACTGTTGAGTGGTAGCGTTGGACTCTTCTTGCTGAGACGCTTCGTTTGGATATTGTTTTCGAACGTTTGCTTGAAGCTGGTGAGGTGTGCGAAGACATCTCCCTTGTGTAGTCTGTTAGCATAAGCGTCGGATTTCGCTCCTAGCTTGTTGGGGTAAGTAAAGTTCCTGCTTTTAAGCTTGTTTAGAGATTTCTGTTGAGTTAGAGAGGTAGGATTAGCGCTGGTGGAGTTCGTAACTCCCAGCTGCTGTTTTCTGTGCTTCGGTCCCTGAGGAATTGTGTGTTACCGTTGAGCAGCTGGTAGATTGTGTGCTCGGGACGTCATTGTGGCAATCTGCTGTAGTAATTGTTGCACAGAGAATTGAGGTGCGGATGTGAGCTTGTTTACAGCTTAGGATTGAGCATGGATTATGTGCTTTGCTGTGTATGCTCTGTGCTGTTATCGTTTGTCCATTGTATTGATATCAGCTGTTGCATTTGCATACACGCATTATCCTGTTGAGCTCTGTTTTGCTAGCTATGCCTGTTCTGTTGATTGAGAATACCAGGATGCTATGTTCGAGGACGAGCGGGTAGTTCCCGTATACCTCGGAGGCTGAGCAGGTAACTCCCGTACCTCTACTCCCTTCTGGGTTTGTTAGCCGCTATGAGCGGAGTGGGTAGCTCCCACATCTCATGAGTAGGGAACAGCAGGTGGAGCTGTTTGTTTAGCATCTGGTATGGTGTAATGGAGATGAGTGGGTAGCTCCCATGTGCTCAGTATACCCGTGGCCACTGATTATCGTTCCTTTGATCAGATCTTGCTGCTGAGCTATTGTTGCGATCCTTTGGCTCCCTGCTTTCGGTTGTAGCCTTGATCCCTTGCATGGAATTTGCATATTTATCTGTTGCTTTCCTTATGTTGTTTGTGCTGCTCTCCGTACTGGGGTTTGACTCCGATGTCCCTCTGGGGCTGGTGTATTGTTGCCTGTATGTGTTTTCAGGTTTCCCAGGTTTCTCTGCTGGTCGTGGTTTTGACCCAGCTGGAGGTGCCCCAGGAGATGGATAGAGTGTCCCAGTTAGCGTATAGCATATATGTACTATTACTGTCAGCTGGGGAATGTCCTGTGCTTGTGGGATTGTGTTATCCATTGTACTACTGGTATTTGTATTTGTTTAAATGCTGTACTGTTGTACTGAGTGTTTGTAAAATACTGGGATTAACTTACAGATTGCCAAGCTGGTTGGGATAACAGATTCCCAAGCAGAGCAGAGAATATATTCCCGAGCAGGACAAGATAAGAGATTTCCGAGCACGTCGAGATGACAGATTTCCAAGCTGGTTGAACTTACAGATTGCCAAGCTGGTTGGGATAACAGATTCCCAAGCAGAGCAGAGAATATATTCCCGAGCAGGACAAGATAAGAGATTTCCGAGCACGTCGAGATGACAGATTTCCAAGCTGGTTGAACTTACAGATTGCCAAGCTGGTTGGGATAACAGATTCCCAAGCAGAGCAGAGAATATATTCCCGAGCAGGACAAGATAAGAGATTTCCGAGCACGTCGAGATGACAGATTTCCAAGCTGGTTGAACTTACAGATTGCCAAGCTGGTTGGGATAACAGATTCCCAAGCAGAGCAGAGAATATATTCCCGAGCAGGACAAGATAAGAGATTTCCGAGCACGTCGAGATGACAGATTTCCAAGCTGGTTGAACTTACAGATTGCCAAGCTGGTTGGGATAACAGATTCCCAAGCAGAGCAGAGAATATATTCCCGAGCAGGACAAGATAAGAGATTTCCGAGCACGTCGAGATGACAGATTTCCAAGCTGGTTGAACTTACAGATTGCCAAGCTGGTTGGGATAACAGATTCCCAAGCAGAGCAGAGAATATATTCCCGAGCAGGACAAGATAAGAGATTTCCGAGCACGTCGAGATGACAGATTTCCAAGCTGGTTGAACTTACAGATTGCCAAGCTGGTTGGGATAACAGATTCCCAAGCAGAGCAGAGAATATATTCCCGAGCAGGACAAGATAAGAGATTTCCGAGCACGTCGAGATGACAGATTTCCAAGCTGGTTGAACTTACAGATTGCCAAGCTGGTTGGGATAACAGATTCCCAAGCAGAGCAGAGAATATATTCCCGAGCAGGACAAGATAAGAGATTTCCGAGCACGTCGAGATGACAGATTTCCAAGCTGGTTGAACTTACAGATTGCCAAGCTGGTTGGGATAACAGATTCCCAAGCAGAGCAGAGAATATATTCCCGAGCAGGACAAGATAAGAGATTTCCGAGCACGTCGAGATGACAGATTTCCAAGCTGGTTGAACTTACAGATTGCCAAGCTGGTTGGGATAACAGATTCCCAAGCAGAGCAGAGAATATATTCCCGAGCAGGACAAGATAAGAGATTTCCGAGCACGTCGAGATGACAGATTTCCAAGCTGGTTGGACTTACAGATTGCCAAGCTTGTTGGGATAACAGATTCTCGAGCAGAGCAGATAATAGATACCCGAGCAGGGCAAGATAAGAGACTCTCGAGCAGAGCAGATAATAGATACCCGAGCAGTGCAAGATAAGAGATTCTCGAGCAGGACAAGATAAGAGATTCTTGAGCACATCGAGATGACAGCTTTCCGAGCATATCGGATTTGGTGCCAACGGGCGTTGGGATTTGTAGTGCCGAGCTGATCGGGTTTATAAGTTTGTTCTAATAATGCTCAGTTAAGGATGTAACCCGAGGACGATGAATGTAGAAAAAAGCATCTTTTGATTGGATCGACTTATTGCCAAAAGTCAATCTTTGATTAAGTAGAGTAATTGCTGTTCAACATGAGAACTGACCTAAGTTTAGAGTTTTTTGTGGTTGTTTTTGTTGTTCCAGTGTCATCGGCCTCTTCCTAGCACATCAGTATTTTCGCGGAGAGTCCGTGTAGATAGAGATGATCGACCTCTGGTCTTCGGTGTAAAAAATGTTCTATCATTAGTTGAGCAGTTCATGCTGCTGTGAGGCCCTCGTGCTCGGGTTCTCCTGCCTCCCGCATCTGGTCCTTATGGGTGGCCTATCTCGTTTCTTCTATTTTCATTCCCACAGACGGCGTCAATTGATGTAACCGAATTTTTCACAGCCAATGAGTTGCCACCACGTCAGACCATATGGTCGGGAGGTCGGGTGATCTGGAGGTCTGTTCTCGAGTAGTGAGATGAGGGAGGTCTATAGGTCTGGAGGTCTATCCTCGGGAGATGAGCTGGACATCCTTCCTGCAATTATCTACGACCACAGACACTGGTCAAAGGGCGTCGAGAGTCATCCCGACGAAGGCCCTCCGATGCTTAAGTCAGCTCGGGTGATCGAGAAGATATAGATAGTGAAGAGAATAAGTCTGCTGAATGTGTCCTAAAAAAATGAGAAATACCTGGGTATTTATAGGCAAGCCAAGAGGTTGTGTTGTGCTACCTGGGTAATCATGAGTAGGGATGGGTTTAGCAGACATCACGTGTATACTACCCTACCACATGTACACATGGATGAGTCTTGCAGCTTTGTCAGTGCACTAATCATGAGTTATTCAAGAGGGCCAAGTTGTTGTGATAGGTCAATATCATAGCAGACCTCTTGCCTTGAGGTCATGTCGGCAGACCGGTGCTCGCACAGACTCGTCATATTTCGAGGTCCCGAGGTGCACTCTCGGGTCAAGAGGTCTCCCTTGAAGAGCTGAGGGCTTCCTCGGGGCAATAGGTCTTCCTGCAAGAGGTGTCCCTGGAAGAGTTGAGGGCTTCCTCGGGGCAAAAGATCTTCCTGCAAGAGGTGTTCCTGGAAGAGCTGAGGGCTTCCTCTCGGGACAGAGGTCTCCTGCAAGAGTTGTGGGCCAAGATGGAAGATTACCATTGACGTTTTAAGAGGAGTTCTTTCCTCGGGTCCCAAGGTGGAAATTAATAGTGGTATCACAGATCGAAATAAGATCGGATGGGAATGTATTCCATGAGATCTTCATAGAGAGACGAGTGAGTCCGCAAAATATCCAGAACTGTGATTTGCATGGTTGTATCTTCCATCTTCTGGAATTATACACATGGTAAATATGTTCTGTGATTTGCATGGTTGTATCTGTCATCTTCTGGAATTATACACATGGTAAATATGTTCCATTAATTTGATTTCGTCTCTTGGCGTAGTTTCAATTATCACACTAGTTAATAATGAGCTACGTGATACTGACTATTTTGTTTTGTGTCTTTCATGGCTTTTCTCCATGAAAGAATTGTCTTAATTGACACCGAAAGGAAGAAAGAAACGAGGGGTGGTGTGTTGAAGGGCATTAATGGCAGGGGAAAATGTTTGATAGAGATAGGTTATTATAGTTTAGAAAACTAATGATCAAAACCACAATATATATTCATAATAAAATAAAAACATAAGAAAATATGAGTGTAATTACCTAATATGATGTGAAATATATACACACGCACCAGAAGTTTGTTTAATACGAGAGATTAAGTCAACCTAATTATTATTGTAGAGAAAATGTGTTGTATCAAAGTACTTTCAACTCCTCCAATTAAAATGAAATTACCAAATTCAATTTACTGATTTTTTTATCTACTAGTAAACATTTTTGTTATGTCATATTTTGGACATATTTTTCCAAAATATGTAAGTACTATAGAATGTTACATAGCAATATGCGAATGTGATGTCGAAAATGTACGACACCATATAATTGAAATATGACTAAAAACAAAATGAAAACAATCGCATCAGATTAACTAGAAAACCCGAAACTAAAAAATAGTTACTTGTGGGTAATCGATAGCTCTAGACGGAAATTGGAGTATCCCAATTACAAATAATATAGATATCTTACTTTCCCTCTGGGACATCCGATCAAATTGAAAGGATACGGATTAATATATCATATTTTGATATTAATTATGATCAACTAAATCATGATAGTAATTTTTTTTTGACATCACAACCCTTCCCTCTAAACGTTCTGTTCAGAATTTCCAACTTGTATGAATTGCACTCAAAGCCGAGGGCTGCTCTAAGATTTAAATTGAAATTTTAAATCGTTATCACTAGTTATAAATCTTTGATAAAATGATAAGTGATGGGTCTACATCTATATAATTTCTAGAGGAAAAATATATTGCGATTCAAGAGAAGTTAATAGATTAAAAAATAGGATGTAGATAGACTTTTTTGAGTGGAGGCAAAAAATTATTCAGAAAAATTGTTAGTCATGAATTTGAAACATATAGCTGGTAGTTTTGGAAGATGTGGAATACATATCATCTTAAGAAATGATGAAGACAAATAACATGATATTTCGATTTTAATCTATGATTCGTTTTTTAAACTAAGAATTATACAAGGAAATTAAATATTTTTTAAAGTTCAAATATTTTCAGCCAAACAAAGTTTTTCTGAATACAAATTGCAACTAATTTGAAAATGTTCATATATATTTTAACAATTTATCTAGGGTAAATTTCTACTTCAAATTTATTGATTCTCTTTCATAAATGTAATATTAAATTGACTTAAATAATATAAAATGTAAATTCTACTTTTAGATTATATTTTAAGTATAGACATGCTATTTAAAAATCACAAGATTTTACTAATACTTAGGTATATTTTCTAATGCGCTCGGAATTCAATATGTAACAACCCAAATTTAATGATTGTTCACACTGTACCAACCCTGGTCTTTCCAAATGTTTTGCCCTCACTCGCATGCGCCTTGATAAATTTCTCAGGGGTCACCCATCGCATAATTCCACAATTCATCAACTTTGGAGTTCTTAAGTGATAATCTGTCGAAAATGCTAAAAGACTAGGACATTGTAGGCACCATTACACCATCAAACGTGATTAAATATGCCACTTCGGGTGGAGGTATGTATAATCTCAAGGATGAACATTATATACATGCGAAATGATAATGTTGTACAATCTTCAGAACCTTCTTTTCAAAATCAACAAATTTTCAAAATTATGCATGCTATATTCCTCCACCTAAAAAGAATTTGGAAGACACTTTCATTTTAAAGCAAGAGTCCATCACTCAAATGGCTCAAACCATGGTTGATTTGAAGTATACTCTTGCTAAACTTTCTTCACAACCACAACCTATTCCCAAGGATCACTATCATTCACAAACTGGAACTTCTAGAACCCAACCTATTGTTTGTGTACGGTGGATCCCGATCGCACGTCCGAATCACAACAGAAGTTTAAAAAATTTTGTTGATTGCCGTGAACCGGTCACAGCGGTCGGGCATTGCCATACGTTGTGGGTAACGAAAGCAGAACAACATACCTTGCTGAATCAGATCAGACTTAAGCTAGCTTAGAATCATCAGATTATCTTGAGAGTTGTTTTATTTATAAACTAGCTTAAGCCTGATTTGATTCAGCAAAGCTGAATTTATACACTAGAAGTGTAAGTACAAAATTTATTGAAACTTAGAAAGCTAGAAAGCCACAAATTAATTTCGTAGAACGACCGATCGAAAGTAAGTCTGTTGGATCCGTGTTACAGATCAGAATCTGAATTTTGATTAACACAAAGCCTGCTATTATGTTTCTAATGTTTTAATTGAGTGTGCAGATCATAGCTAGAAGAAGCTCATCCGCAAGCTGGTTCTTGAGAGCTGGTTATTGTTGAAAAAATTCACGGCAGGAACCATCAATTGAGACTGTGTGGTTAAACTGTAAGGATCAGTTTGTAAAACCTGGTGGACACGGCCCCACAATACTTCGATAAAAAATGTTGAGAGTTAATTTATTTACGGAAGCATGATGCGCTAAACAATTAAATATTAAATAAAACATAGGCAAAAACAGGAAAACATGGAGTTAGAACAAAGAATAGTTTTATGATTGAGTTAAAATAAACTTTTTTATGACGTAAGTAGTGAAAGTAAATTTAAGTTTGGTAGTAGGGAATTTTAGAATCATTTCCCCAATAAGATTTTCGTTTATGCAATTTATTTATTATTTTTTTATTTTCCGATTTATTCATGATATAATCAATTCAGAAAAAAGGGGTTGTGTTGACCACAGCTAGGTTATGGCTGAGTGTAGAACATTGACTCCCTTCCATTAACTTACGACGTCAAAATTTAAATTAAAAAAATTGATTATCACATAATTTAAACCAAAATTATATATAAAAAGAATTGCACATGATCATAAACAATGTTTACATAAGTTTAAAATAATTTCTTTAACAGTTAGTATGCTTTAACACCCAATACACTTGTATTCTTTAAATCAAAATTATCAATTATGTCGTCTTATAAGATATTTTTCAAATATGTTGAATCACTAACGCATTCATTCTTCCTTAATTAATTGTGGTTCTCAAACAAGATTTCACGATTTTGACTTGGAAAGCTCATCTCAACTCATACTACAATCATAGAAATAATTAATAGACGTGATAGACCACGACCATCAGGAAAAAACATCCATTTTCAATGTGAATTCTTATAATGTTTTTATCCAAACTTTATATTATGTTATATGTTTACAGAGGCAGCATTTTTTTGCAAGAGTTATAATTCCAAAAAACATATATAATAAACATTAATATCGAATATTATCCTTTTTCGGCCGATATCTATAAGTTTGGTGACGAAATCTTAATTCAATTTTAGGTTGCGTGATCATTGAAATTAGATTTTTAAATATTACAGTTTTTAAAAGTAGTAGAACATGCTGTACTAATAAATATATATAAAATTATTTGGGCCCCCCATCTCCAGTCGCCCAGGCAGGGCCACATTTGTTCACACTTTAGTCAACTATATGTACTATATATATATATATATTTTTTCCACCATAACAGTGATGTGACATCGGAAATAATGAGTTAGAGCCCCGTTTACTGTAAACATATTTAATTATCATGCAACTATAAAGAATCATGGCTTGGAAAAATTTCAACATGACCTCTCATGAAAAGGATACTAGACAATCAGACAACTGTTTTTTAATGACAATACTAAAATAAGTCAACAAAACAAATTGTACTCAAAACAGGGTCAAACCGGTATGCCAAAAAATCAACATCTCGACCCATACATAGCCGACGCAGATACAAAAACATCAGACCAAGACAAATCTGCGTCGAGCTCCCTGGTAAATATTTGACTCCAGCTCTGACACATGAACTCAGCTCAATAAGTACCGGACAACAGAGCCAAACCCGATATGATAGCAAGTAGAACAATGCTCGAGCAATGATACACTGGCGAGCTATATTGCCATGCAGTTAATCCTCCTTGCCAATTATGCGAGGTATGCCATGTTGTGTCCAATCTAACACCCACGACTTGGCCTTCATACTGTTGTCAAAGAATACTACAACGAAATAATATCGAAACACATGTGATATCAAGATTCCAAGAGCATATCATACAGAAAATACATATGGAAATCGAAATTAATATTAAGTATCAGCTTTAAACTTGGTTTCAAAAATCCGTTCGCTAATTCTGAAATAATAACGTGTGCCAATTATGCAAACAGCGATAAATAGTTATCAAGGAACGAAAGCGCTCAATATGAAATGGCATAATATCATGCCATATTCATAAATGACATATAATATGCCAAATGATCTAAATTTAGGCATAAAAAGCATTTTGAGTACCGTAACCCAGTCAACCACCAAAAAGTGTACAAAAAACACGAGTATGAATAAAAAGGATTGTACGTGCCGTAATATGTTACCGAACTTTAAGCTACGACATAACTAGGAGACCAAACAACATTATCCGACCTCACTCACGAGCTCCTCTGGCTGTCTCTACGCTTGGTGATACACAATTAGTTGGTGACTTGCGATGGTGCCCAAAAGCCGCCACGATAGCCTTCTTAGGAAAGTTGAGGTTAGGATTCTGGTATAAACAGTTAAATAAAAATAAATAATTATGAAGCATGCATAAATATTTTTAAGAATCAAATACAAAATTTGCATGAACTTGGCTCAATAAATACTGGAGAAACAGGAGCCGATAAATGGTACGACGAGCAACAACACATATGGAAGCCGATCAACGTGAAACAATGCTCGAGCAAGAACACATAGGGAAGCTACATCATCATGAACTAATCCTCCCTATGTAGAGTCTGCTATGTATGCCATGCTGTGTCGATCTTATACCATGGTTCAGCCTCCATACAGTTGTAAAAGGTATATGATGCTATCTCAAAATTTGTCTTCGGTTCACGATCAAAGAGTTACTCCTCGTCACCCGAGGAGACTAGGTTATGCTTCTAGGATATGTAGAGTTTTGTCTTATGATTAGAGGGGAATATCAGTGGATGTTCTGGGATATCAGGTTGTTGTCAATGAATGGTAGATTTGAATGAACTCGGGTATATATAGAGGAAGAGATCTCGATTGCGTGTACGCCACCTGGCCATTCATGATTAGGTATGGGTTTGTCAGTCTATCATGCACATGTAACCAGACCAATCAGAATGTTGTATAATCCTGACAACATGCTATCCAGACTAATCATTATAAGGTATGGGTTGGACAGCTTTTTGAGGTCCTCGGGAAGATGCTACTCGGGAAAATATTAGAGACAAGTCTCCTCGGGTTCCTAGTAGATTTTCGTACCCTGTTATCAATAGTATCTCCTCTTTTTAGTCGAAACGAAGTATTGAAGTTGAAGACTGTTGCGTTTCTCTTCGGGGCCTGATGATGGTTTTTGTGTTTTCTGAAAAAAACCATTATCCGTGTGATTCGATTTTGGACCGTTGATGGAGACTAAATTCGGACGGCTGTGATTGAATCGCGCCAAAATTTTCCCACCCTTTGGTCTTCCCGAGGTCATCGGGATCGTTGATTGCTCCTAAACGCTGGAAAATCCGCTACTCTTCCTATAAATAGCCACTTCCTTCATTTTCACATTTCCCTTTGATCGTGCCGTTACTCTGCCGAATTTTCTAACGATTCCCAAGCTATCTACTTCCTTTATTTCCGTTCTTTATTTAATCTGTAAGTGCCGTAATCTCTGAACCATGTCTTCTATATATGAGCATCTGGTAGTTGAAACTGCTCGTTCCTTAGGGTCCTCTTCCTCGTCAGAAGATGTGGGTACTTGTAGTCCATCTGATAAAGCTTCCCGTAAGAGGTTTCTGGCTAGGATAAATGCTGATGAGGCTAGGTTGATAGCAGAGGGACGTCCTTGGTATGAGGTTAGGGCGTCTTTACTTCAGGAATCCGACAAGGCCATTATTAGAGACCTATCTGGTATGTCGGATCATTATGAGATTATGATCCCTGCGATCGAGGACCGAGCTCATCTTCCTCCCGAGGGTTACCACACCTTTTATCTTAACCATCTAGAAATGGGTCTTAGATTCCCTGTTCCTCGGTTTATACAGAATCTTTTTGATCATCTAAAAGTTAGCCCCAACCAATTAACCCCAAACTCGTATAGTTCCTTGTTGTCTCTCGGGGTTCTTCTAAGATTTTTCCGAGATCCTCTTTCTCTTCACCTTATATATAATATGACTCAGATCCGACAACAAGATATCGGGAAGTTTTTTATACGTATGAAACCCGATTATGGATTTATAAAGGGGAACCCGACATCACATAAGGGTTGGATGATTCGGTATTTTTTCCTTCGTCGTAATGTTCGGGATGGGGTAGCATGGCATTGCGATCTGTCTTGGTCTGATAAACCGACGAGGAGGGCTCCTCCTCTACCCGCACATGAATATGATCCGTCCGCCTTTCTCAATTCTATGAGTGCGAAGTGTTTTAATGCTCAGGATTTAATCTGAGAGGATCTTCTGTGTCATTTTTGTTTTAGTCGAAAGGGGATAGAGGTGGAAGGGGATTTAGGTATAGCGTTTACTTCTTTCTCGGTAACTCACCTTTTTTATTCGGCTAGATTTATCTAATCATTGTTCTTCTTGTGCAGCTGAGAGAATTTTGAAGGCTGAACTGTTGGAGGCTTTCAAGAAGCAGGAGTCCGAGGCATCCAAGGACTCGAACCCACAACCTGTGGAGCGTGTTAAATAGAAAAGAAAAGGTCTTCCTTGGGTAGTGACAAGCGCTCGAAGAAGAAAACTTCTGCTACAATTGGTGCTAATAAGGACGCGGGAACCTCCCCTCCCGAGCAATCAAGGATTGAGGTTACGTCTTTCATAACTCGCCCGGTTACCACAACTACCGTGGCTTTCTTTCAGAATTTTGCTCCTGAGCTGGATCTCCCTATGGTCAGCTCGACTTCCGACCAAGCGATCACGGAGGCCTTGGCTAAAAATTTTTTGCAGGTATATAAGCGATTGTCCCAATTTCCTTTGATGCCTCTTATGTGTGACAATCATTTCCAATGATACAGGCCCTGGTCTGGGGGGTGAGCTATCTCGGATGGTTTCCAACGCCCGAGAGGTGGCTCGTTCTTCTAGGCGATCTTTGGACGAAGTGATAACCAAGCATGACAAGCTGATGAGGGAGATTGGGGATGTCCGAGGGGCTTCTGATGCCGATAAGAGATCTCTTTCGAATAATCTGGATGCCTCGGAGGCTTCTGTCGCACGCCTGCAGGTGGAGATGAAAAGGATGCAGGAAGAAACCGAGGAGAAAATAAAAAGTATGCAGGAGGAAGCTGAAGCGACCTGGAGGAAGAGGAAAGAAGATTTCCTCAATCGTCGGAATTTGATAAGTTATGCTCTAGCAGAGCCTTATATTTTTTCCAACATGGCTTTAACGGGTGCTTGGCCCAATTTAGGGCCAACGGTTACTCGGAGACCGAACATCCAGCGCCTTTCCTCAGCGTCCTGAAGGCTTTGCAGACTTGCCCGAAGAGGGCGAAGTGGAGTCCTCTTCGGCTCCCAAGAAATGATCCACCTTTTTTCCTTTATCTTTTGACTGTCATTGTAACCGTTTCCTATTTAATGAAAAATTTCTTTGTTGTCTCTCGGTTTGTTGAACTCTTACTGACTTTATTTAAAAAATTCTTACAAACAAGGTTGATACCCAGCAATATGCTGTCGTATTTTTAGACTAGGATTTCAATCCAAGTAATAGTTATCAACCGGAGTTGGTATTCGGATGCCGAGTAGATCGGGATTTTGATTCCTTAGATAGGATCTCTACCCAAGTTATAGTTACCAATCGGAGTTGGTAGTTGGATGCCGAGTAGATCGGGCTTTTAATTCCTTAGATAGGATCTCTCCAAATAATAGTTACCAATCGGAGTTGGTAGTCGGATGCCGAGTAGATCGGGCTTTTGATTCCTTAGATAGGATCTCTATCCAAGTAATAGTTACCAACCGGAGTTGGTAGTCGGATGCTGAGTAGATCGGGCTTTTAATTCCTTAGATAGGATCTCTATCCTAGTAATAGTTACCAATCGAAGTTGATAGTCGGATGCCGAGTAGATCGGGCTTTTGATTCCTTAGATAGGATCTCTATCCAAGTAATAGTTACCAACCGGATTTGGTAGTCGGATACCGAGTAGATCGGGCTTTTGTTTTCCACTTATCAGAAACATGCATATTTTATTGATATATCCTTTGAGTACAAAATGTAATCTTACTAGCTTAAGAGTAGTATTTTCTCAAGTGACAAATATTCCACGGTCGTTTACTTCTTTTTCCATCAGCGTCTGCCAGATAATAAGCGGATACTCCTGCTTTTTCTACTGCTCTGAAGGGTCCTTCGTACTTTGGATCTAGTTTCCCTCTTTCCCCCTGGTATTGGATTCTTCTCATCACCAAATCTCCTACTGCGATATGTCTTGGTCGCATCTTTTTATTGTAAACTCCTACCATCCTCTATTGGTATGTCTTTATCCTAATGGCCGATCGATCCCTCTTCTCGGCTACATGATCCAGATCAATTTTTCGCAATGTGTCATTCTCCTCGGGATAGAGACAAATTCTTACGCTTTCCTGCCCAATCTCTGCTGGGAGCACCGCTTCAGTTCCATATATCATACTGTAAGGTGTTTCTCCAGTTGCTGTTCTCGGAGTTGTCCTATAAGCCCACAATACACTCGGGAGCTCCTCCACCCATTTGCTCTGAACTGTTTCTATTCGAGCTTTTAAGGAATGCACTATGGATCTATTGGTGACTTCCACATGTCCGTTGTGTTAGAGTATATGCCCAACTAGCCAACTTGTGGCGTGTGGGTTTTCATTGACTCTTGTACAAACGATCTTTATATATGATATTCGCATTCTTTTATATGGCATTCTTTACTTTCATTATGTGTGTAATGATTTACAATTGTGTTGAGTAAAGACCTAGATTACACTAAAGCGTATGTTAGATGTGATAGTGGGTATGACGGCTATCATGAAACACATCTAATAGTCGCTGTGTATTCTGAACACGTTCCTAGTCGATTGGGCCGTCAAAACGAGGATAAGGCCGCCCGAGTTCGAGACTAGTATCTGCGATGCGAAGTACCATGTTTCATTGGTAGGGAACATTGTGATGTTCTGAGCATGCAGATAGATAGTGACCTGGTGATCTATCGAACTACCCTCCTTCGGACTTTCCAAGTGGTTACCATTTGTCGAGTGGATAATTCCGAGGT
>KV009368.1:241370-276699 GCA_001598015.1 Dorcoceras hygrometricum | reverse complement strand
AAAATATGTTGAACTGCACAGTGTACCAGCAGGGGGAAAAATGAACAGAAAGACGAAGCAATCGACCGCCATTAGAGAGGAGCTTTCACGAGAGTCGATTTCTGAGTTTTAATTAGCTTGTTTAGGAGCAATTTCCCTAGTGTGTGAGAAACAGAGAGTTGAGAGCTTCATTGTAAAATCTCACACACAGAGATTCATTCACATTCATTGGTGAATGAATCTCAAAACCATTTCACAACAAGTCCCGTCCAAGCACGATGACGTTAAACTTGTGTATGTAGTTAGTCACACAGTTGCGGCTGGTGTGCATTTGTGGAGTCTAGGAGGCCATACAAGTGCTGCTTGTGTGGGGGGGGGTTTGGAGATGTGCTGTAACCATCAAAGTCTTCTAGTGGAGCCTTTCGAGGTGGAAGAAGGGGAGATGTAGGACATTGAGGTCCGAACTTCCAGAAACAAATCGCTTGTGTATTGTACTCTGTTATTCATTCAGCACCTGCTTTACTTTAGCACGCATAACACACGCATACAGTTAAGCAACAAGCACATTGCAAGTCTCGAACAGATTTATGTGAAACATAAATCTGTTTGAGTTGGTTTTAAAATATAAGGATGCAGTTCTGGTATTTTCCGCATGATTTTTAAATCATACCAGATCTGTCTCCGGTGCTCTTTGTATTTTAGATGTTCAAGAACCCGAGGTATTGCACCTCATATTTTGAATAGCAGCGCAAAATTTTAATTAATCTTCCAAATCAGCGCTGCTAAGTGTTTTTCGGTCCTAAGATCTCGGGCGGGCGAGATACTCCGTGATCTTCGGGGATCTTGTTACGTAAACAAGGAAAGTCGTATCGTACTCGAATTCTCTAAAGAAGGAAACAAATATCGTATCCAGATCTTCTAAAGAAGGAAAGACGTACCTAGGAAGGATTCTCCAGCACGTCGGATATGAGGCATCGGGCGGTATCCCGAGCTTGAAGTGCCTCCTCAGGTTACTTGCTCCTCTCGACAACGCAGGTGTTAGGGCATCCCCCGAGCTAGTGGCAAGGCCTCGGTAAAGATTCCCGAGCTTCGCGTGTGCCTTTTGGTTGCTCTCGCCTTTGATGACGTAGATAAGGTTGATGCTGTAGTGCTCGGTCCTCGGGTACCACATCGGTCCCCAAGGTGATTATGGGGGGCATCAGGAGTATCCCCCGCCGTGAGTTCTAGACGAAGAATTGAAGTATAGGAGTATGTATACCTGACGTCGGGACCCGAGGTGACACCCGCGACTGAAGCAAATCATGATCCTTGTGCCATTGCCCCTCAACCGTCGATAAGGGGACACGTGTACGACGAGATTGAGGTCGGGTTGTGCTTTCAGGAGAAAACCATGATCCGAGTGATAATGTATCTCAACCGTTGATAAGATTTGAGCGAACGGTAGAGATTAAAGTAGCCTGACATCCTAAGAGAATAGCCTGACGTCCGATGCGACCGTCGGGCTTCTCGAGGTGATCTGGATCGTTGAGGGGGGAGAGATCGGACTGCCAAGATTACTCCCCCAATTCTTATAAATACTTCAAAGTCTCGTTTTATTTCTCACTTTCTTCTTTTGTAACAAAACTCTGCCAGAATTCTCTCTCGATCCCGAGCTCTACATCTGTTGTTTTCCCGACCTCTTTCCAACCTAGTAAGTTTTCGCTTTTTTACCGATGTCTTCTCCCCGAGCTAGTGCTGTAAGTAGTACCACGGCGTCCTTAATTAGCGTCCCCTTCAGCCCAGAAACTAAAGAACCTTGGCTCCCCGATCAGGCCGAGCTGGGGTCTTCAAATCCCCCTTGGTACGAGGAGAAATCTTCGACCTTGAGGTCGTCGGATATCCCCTTTATTAAGGAGAAGGGGGGGATGTTTGACAAATTCGAGGTCGTCCTTCCGGGCCCCGATGAGAGGGCTCATCGCTCTCCTCGGGGCTTCCATTATTTTTATATTAATAAGCTGGAGATGGGTCTCCGGTTCCCCCTCCCGAGGTTCATCGTCGAGCTCTGCCATCACCTCAAGATAAGCCCCAACCAATTAGCCCCCAACTCCTATAGTTTCCTCATATCCCTGGCTATCCTCCTCAGATATCACAACCTCCCGCTCGTTCCTTATGTCCTTATGCAGCTCATAAAAGTCAAGAGGCTAGGCCCGGGGAAATTCTACTTGTCCCATAAGGGGGACCATGCGTTCATCAAGGGGAACCAGAGCTCCCACAAAGGATGGATGAGCCGGTTCTTTTTTGTGAAGCGGGTCGAGAGGAAACGAGACCCGTGGAAATACGATATGTCCTGAAGGGATAATATATTACTCTTACTCCCCGAACCCCCGACCAGTCCCTGAACTTGGCCTCCTTCCTCGAAGTTATGCGCGACAAGAGCTATAATGCTCCCGAGCTTATCCAGGAAGATCTGCTATGCTTCTTCGGGTTTAGCAGGAGGGGGGTTCGAGCTAGTCAGGGACATCGATATCGTCGTGTCTTGCCTTAGCCGTGTCATGATATATGCACCCGAGGTCATGCTTTCACTCGGACTGATCTTTTCCTTGTTTCTTCTTATGCAGACGAGCGGATGGGCAAAGCCGAGCTGATGAAGGCTATGCAGGAGGAGGTGCGCGCCTCGGGGGAAGTCGCGCCTCCTAAGAAGGCGACGAAGAGAGGAGGGCCCCTTCCTCGGCTGAGAAGGAGTCTCGCCGCGAGAAGCGGAAGAAGGGCGCCTCCACCTCGGAGTCTCAGCCCGAGGAGCCCGCCAAGATGGGCCGGGCGCCAACGCCCCCGACGCATGTGTCCGAGGATATTCGCGACCTGCCGTCGGTCATCACCATCACCGAGGCTTCGTCCCCAGAGAAGGGGAAAGGGCCCGAGCGAGTCCCCCCTCTCGATTACTCTAAGGATTCACTGGTAGATTCCCCGATTGGGGTCGTGGCTACAAGGTATATCTGTAACATGGCCCCAGATTGGGATCTTGAAGTGTTGGAAAGGGCTGACGACGTCGAGGCTGTGAGCCATTTTGCGGCCAATCTTACCTCGGTATGCTCCCGATCTCCCGAGCTATAGTTTCCCTCTTTGCGATGATACTGTTAATACTGACCCCTTATCCTTGTGTAGGCAATGGCTTGGGGGGGCGAGGGGGTGAAACGCCTCACCCGGGCCCACTGAAACGTGAAGGCCACTCACAAGAAGTTTGACGAGGCAATGGGTCAGCATGCCGAGGTGGTCGCGCGGCTCGAGGAATTGGAGGTCCTCAGGGCTCGGGAGGAGAGGGCGGCAAAGGCCCAGAGGGAGGCTCTAGAGGCTGAGCTGACGGCCGAGAAGGAGGCTCGGGCCGCCGAGAAGGATGCACTGGTGGCTGAGCTGGAGGAGGTCAAGGCTAGGGCGGAGCGAGAGGCCGAGCGCCTGAAGAGCGAGGCTAAGGAGGAGTTCCTGATGTCCCCTGAGTTCGACGCCCTATTAGCGAAGAAAGCTTGGGGCTATTTCAAGGACGGCTTCTGGGGCTGCTTGGCCCAATTTTGCGCCCACGGCTACTTCGAAGAGGAGCACCCCGCTTCCTTTCTCGACGTGTAGCAGGCCTTGGCGGAGGTAGGTGTTGAAGAAGAGGCCGAGGAAGAGGAGGAGGAAGAGGAAGAAAAAGAGGAGGAAGAGGGAGGAGATGGCGCCGATGCCACCCCCCGAGCTCCCACCAGCCTTAGTTTTCCTCCTTGTTGTACCCTTTTGGCATTTAATGAAATTTCATCTTTTGCCTGAGCTATTCCTTTTCGCATTTATTATGGAGTGTGAGACGGGGTACCCCGACGACATTGTAAAATACAAAGCGAAGTATCCCGAGCCAATGGGCCTGTTGGATAGAGTGCAACATAATTAAAATCAACCAAGTGTTGAATAATCGTGTGTAACCAAACGAGGTAATCTGAGCTTATAACCGAACAACGTGATCCGAGCCAATAACCAAACAACGTAACCCGACCAAACGAAGTAAATCGAGCTTTTCCAAGCATGCACGTAATCGATATAACCCGAGCTTTCGTAGGCGAACAAAAACTGCTAAGTGTTAGTTTTTATGTCGTGATTATTAAGGTCGAAGCCCGAGCGAGGGCGATGTTTGCCCCTTTACTTTCTTTGTAGGCTTGATTCCCGAGCTCGGGCGGGTTTTCCTTACTCGGGTGAGGTTTCCTCCCGAGGGGGTGTCGAGGCGCAAGTGAACTTAAGTGCCGAGCTGGTCGGGTTTATACGTGCGTATAAAAGCCACGCGAGTGCCCGGTGCGTAGCTGGGCTTAGTTGCTCAGGTGGGGTTGCCATCCGAGGAGGTGCCTGTGTGGAACGGGGCTTAGTTGCCGAGCAGGTCGGACTTGTGTGTTGGCGTAGAGGAGCTACGCGAGTGGTCAGTGCGGAACTGGGCTTAGTTGCTCAGGTGGGGTTGCCACCCGAGGAGGTGCCAGTGTGGAACTGGGCTTGGTTGTTCAGGTGGGGTTGCCACCCGAGGAGGTGCCAGTGTGGGACTTGGGCTTAGTTGCCGAGCAGGTCGGACTTGTGTGTTCGCGTAGAAGAGCTACGCCAGTGGCCAATGCGGAACTGGGCTTAGTTGCTCAGGTGGAGTTGCCACCCGAGGAGGTGCCAGTGCAGAACTGGGCTTAGTTGCTCAGGTGGGGTTGCCACCCGAGAAGGTGCCAGTGTGGGACTGGGCTTTTGTACTCAGCTCGGATAGTCACCCAAGGAGTTTGATAGTTGAGACCATGAGTTGAGAGAAGAGAGCTTTTATTCCATAAAATAGTTGTTACAAGCAGTAACCGAGCAAAATGTTTTTACAAGTGGAAAAGAACTAAGCATAATACTTCGGATCCAGCTTTCCCCTGTCTCTTTGATACTGTATTCTCCTCCAGACGAGGTCTCCTAGCTCATACTTCCGAGGTCGACTCTCTTGTTGTAAGCCTGTTCCATTCTCCTCTGATAGCCGATAAGCGAACTGCTGCTCGAGCCCTTCTCTCTTCTAGATGGTCTAGCTCAAGTCCACGCACCTCCGCGTTATCTTCCGCATACTCCATGACCCGAAGACTATCCTGACCAATCTCAGCTGACAGAAGTGCTTCTGTACCATACACCATGCAGTAAAGCGTCTCACCAGTAGCTGCTCGGGTAGTCGTCCGATAAGCCCAGAGCACGCTTGGAAACTCATCCACCCATCTTCCCCGAGCAGATTCCAATCGTGCTTTGAGGGCTTGAACGATGGTTCGGTTGGTGACCTCTACCTGTCCGTTTCTTTGAGGGTAGGCCACCGAGGTGAAGACCTACTCAATTTTCAACTCCTGACACCGTGCACCGAACTCTAGCTCCACAGAACTGTCTTCCATTGTCGGAGATAAGTCGCCGAGGTATTCCAAAGCGGCAAACGATATTCTTCCACAGAAATTTCAACACCTCGGCCTCAGATAATCTTGCTAAGGGCTCGGCCTCCACCCATTTAGAGAAATAATCCACAGCAACTAATAAGAATTTTCTCTGTTCTCCAGCTGGTAGGAAAGGTCCCACAATATCCATGCCCCACTGATCAAATAGGCATGAGGAGATAATAGTCTTCAAGGGCTCGGCCGGTTGTTTTTGGAGATTAGCATGTCTTTGGCAGCCTTGACAAGATCGTACGAGAGTAGTATCATCCTGCTGCATAGTAGGCCAGAAAAAACCTGCAAGTAGAGCTTTCCGAGCTAAAGCCACTGCCCCGAGGTGATTTTCACAACATCCCTCATGAATTTCCCTCAACACGTATTTAGCTTCGTCGGGCCCAAGACACTTCAACAATGGTCGTGAGAAAGACCTCTTGCATAATTTATCATCCAGAATAACGAAGTGTATCGCTCGGCGCTTGATCTCCCGAGCTCAACGTGGATCGTCGGGCACCACTCTCCGCAGAATATATTCCAGAATATCATGTCTCCAGTCCGAAGTGGGCACTCCCCCTGGCTCTGCCCGATCTGATACACTTGTGATAGTAACTCTTTCCCCTGTATCTCTCTTCCCGAGGATGGAGCCAGAGAGGTAGCCATCCTTGCGAGTTTGTCCGCCTTTTCATTGTTCTCCCGAGGTACCTGCTCCAAAACCACCTCAGAAAAGGCCTCTGTCAATTTTTTCAGTGCCTCCGCATACTTTACCATCTTTTATTTTTTATATCAAACTTTCCATTACTCTGTTAAACCACCAGCTGGGAATCAGATTAGAGTACTACCCGAGCTATCCCCATATTCTTTGCAGCTCGGAATCCGATGAGAAAGGCCTCGTACTCTGATTCGTTGTTGGAGGCCTTGAAGTCAAGGGTAATCGCCAGACTTGTTTCCTCCCCCCAGGGAGACACCATGACTACCCCGACGCCACTTCCCGATGAGCAAGAGGATCCATCCACATAAACCTTCCACCTCTCCTCTTGCTCGAGATGCACTGTTTCTTTCAAGAAATCTGCCAATGCTTGTGCCTTGATGGCTGCCCAAGGTTTAAACTTAATATCATACTCACTGAGCTCGATAACCCACTTGACAAGTCTTTCGGAAGCATCGGGATGAGAGACAACCTGCCCGAGCGCACTGTTAATGATCACGGTGATCGGATGAGATAAGAAATAAGGTCTGATGGATCTGTTTACACAGATTCTGATTAAGTTTTGAATTACACAAAACCTATTATTGTGTTTCTAATAATTCTACTAAGTGTACAGATTTCAGGATCGAAGAAGAAGATGAACAGTAGTAGAAGTCTGTCCAGTCGATGGTTTACAAGATAAAGTTCAGCAGTTGGTTTGGTTAATCAATGTAAACGGCAGCTGGATTAGCTATGGAGACGTCCAAAGTTGAGTCAGTTGTTCGTAATCAGGCGGAGGCCAAGTTGAACCAGCTGGAGCATAGTGAACCAGTTGGAACGATAAGAACCAGCTGCAAGCGCTAGAAGAGGAAGGTGGACCAGATGGAACATCAAAAGGGAACCAGCTGGAACATCTAAGTAGACCATCGATGATGATGTAATCGGTGACGTCATCATAATCAGCAGATGAAGAGAGATCAGCTGTTGCGCAAGCAGTCGTTGAAGTAAAGAGAAAGCTGGATCAGTGATGATGACATCAGTAGTGATGTCATCACAATCAGCAGGGAGCTACAGTAGAACCAGTCGTTGGATGATCCAGACGCAAGAGATAAAGCGACGTCGTAAAGGAAGAAATCCAGTCGCAAGCTACTGTTCACCAGCAGATGATATTTGAAGATAGCGATAGCAAAACGACGTCGTTTGGATTAATGGATACGACAGCGTTTTGCCTTCGCGCTAAAGATTCAGCAGATGGTTTGTGCGTTGGTAATAATCAGCAGATAGCTATAGTTGTCTTGAATCAGCTGTTGCAAGATTCCAGCAGGTGCATTACTTAAGGGTAACCAGCAGGTGCATTACAACGATAACAAAACGGTGTCGTTTGAATAAGTTGACACGACAAAGTTTTGACTTAACGATAAAGCAATCGTTGTGCTTGAAAAGGAATCAGTCGCTGGAATCACACACATGTTGAAAAGAAACCAGCAGGTGCATTCATTCAAATGTGTTCCAGTCACAGAATTGCAAACGACGAAGGAAGAGCTGGTTATAAAAAGGGAATTCAAGAAATCAGCCGTTGCGATTAAGATGTCAGCAGAAGATTATAACCAGTCGCAGCAGTTGTAAGAGACAACCAGTAGCGAAGCAGTTGACGCATTATGCTATGAAGATTTACGAAAGCTGGATGTCAACTGTTGAGCTCATTTCAAATGTTGAAGACGACAAAAAGCCTGCAAAAGAAAGGACACAAGGACAATTCCCTGTCGGTACTTTACAGAGCACATTTGAACGGGAAGAATTTTGTGTCCAACGGATTTAAATTGAACAGAGGCTATTTAAGGAAGAAGAGTTGAAGGAAGAAGATGATGACTGTAGCACTATTGCAGTAGACGTTGTTGTTGCACAGAAAAGAAAAATCAATAGAAGACAACAACAGAGGGAAGATGAACCTGAAGCGAAGCTGTCAACTATCAGACGAAGAGAGAGCTTAATTGCAGTTGACAGCTGAGCTAGAATTAGCTTGTTTAGAGCATTTCCCTAGTGTGTGAGAAACAGAGAGTTGAGCGTTTCACTGTAAAATCTCACACACAGATTCACTCGCACATTTCGTGAGTTGAGCTAAATTGTTTAGTAAGTGAATCAAAACCCAAATGCAAACAGGTCCCGTCCAAGCACGATGACGTTAAAATCTGTGTATGTAGTCTTTGAACAAAGACGTAAAACAAGTTCCAAGAGAACAGCCGAGGGCTGGTAGAGTCTAGGAGTTCTCGCAGCTGCTGGTTGCGGGATTGGGTCTGTACTTGTTGTATAGATCAAATCTTCTAGTGAATCCTTCCAAGGTGGAAGAAGGGGAGACGTAGGACATTGAGGTCCGAACTTCCAGAAACAAATATGCTGAGTATTGTGTTCTTTAAGCTTTCAGCACTTGCATTTACCTTTAGCATTCTCGCGTACGCATACACAGTTCAGCACTTGCACATACAGTCGAACAGATTTATGTAGAACATAAATCTGTTTGAGTTGTTTTAAAATATTAGGATTCAGTTCTGGTATTTTACGCATGATTTTTAAATCATACCAGATCTGTCTCCGGTGCTCTTGTGATTTTTTAGATGTTCAAGAACAAGAGGTATTGCACCTCCAGTTTTAAGTAGCAGCGCGCAAAATCTTTTAACTCTTGAAAAAGCACGGCTGCTGATCTTTTTGATCCTATTTTCGGACCAACAAGGTATGAGTCGTCGGGCTGTGATAACCAGTGCCAGAGCTAGCTTTTCCTGTGTAGTGTAATTTAGCTCGGCCCCCTTCAGAACATGGCTTACGAAGTACACAGGTTGATGCATCTGCCCTTCTTCTCGAAATAGAACTGAACTAGCCGCTTGCGGTGTAACCGCTAGATAGACGAATAATGGCTCCCCGAGTTCGGGCTTATTTAGAACTGGCAACCCTTTCAGATATTCTTTCAACTCCTGGAAGGCTTTCTCACTATGCTCGTTCCACTTAAATTGCTTGGCCTTGCGGATTATTTTGAAGAAGGGGAGACTTCGGTCGGCAGACCTCGAGATGAATCGAGAAAGAGCAGCAATCCTCCCTGTCAACCTCTGTACCTCTTGAATATTCCGAGGTGGACATATTGAAGCCAGAGCTCGTACCTTCTCGGGATTAGCCTCAATTCCCCGACGCGTCACCATGTAACCCAAGAACTTCTCCGTCCGAGCTCCAAATAAACATTTGTCGGGGTTTAACTTGATCCGATAGTCCCGAAGAGTGCGGAAGGTCTCCTCTACATCAGATATAAACTCCTTCTCTTCTCGAGACTTTATTAATATGTCGTCGACATACACCTCGACGTTTCTCCCGATCTGCCCCTTAAAAACTTTATCCATCAACCTCTGATAAGTCATCCCTGCATTCTTGAGCCCGAAGGAAATAACGACATAACAGAATGTTCCATATGCAGTAATAAAACTGACCTTTCGCTGATCCTCCTCGGCCAGTGGTATCTGATGGTAACCCTGATAAGCATCCAAGAAGCTGAGCAACTCGTGACCCGAGGTGGAATCGACGAGCTGATCGATTCTCGGGAGGGGGTAACAGTCCTTGGGGCAGGCCTTGTTTAGATCCCGGAAGTCGACGCACATCCTCCATTTTCCTATTGCTTTAGGTACCAGTACAACATTAGATAACCAAGTGGGAAAGTGTACCTCTCTTATATGCCCGGCCTTCAACAGGTCCTCGACCTGACTTCTGATCACCGCATCCTTCTCGGGCCCGAAGTGCCTCCTCTTCTGAATAACCGGTCGGGAACCCGAGGAGATATTCAGCCGATGCTCCATCACCTCGTGCCTGACCCCCTTCAGATCGGACGGGGTCCAGGTAAAAATATCCTTATTCTCCTCCAGACACTGGATTGACTGCCCTCGTACCTCCTCGGGAAGAGACTTGGCCACTTTCACAATCCCGGCTGGAGGAACGAGGACCACCTCTTCTTCCTCGTCCTCTGTAGTCAACTGAAAGTCTTCTCCCACCAAATTTACACCTCTGTCTTCCCGAGCCCTAGGATGGTCTTGGGCTCGGGATTTAGCCACCTTCTGCTCAACTCTTACCTCCTCAACATAGCACTTCCTCGCCATCTTGCGGTCTCCGAGGACTTCCCCCACTGAATCTCCCATAGGGAACTTGATCCTTTGATGTAAGGCTGAGGCCACAGCCGAGAAAGCGGCCATGGCGGGCCTTCCTAGAATGACGTTATAAGAGGAGGGCGCATCCACCACAGTAAATTCCACCACCTTAGTCTTCCTGCGCTCGCCCGAGTCGAGAGAGAGAGGCAACTGAACAACTCCTACAGGATGTAAAGAGTGGCCAGTGAACCCATACAGAGGCGTGTTCACTGGCTCCATGCGGTATTTCACAAGGTCCATCTGATCCACTGCGCTCTTGAAGAATACATTGCCTGAACTCCCTGAATCCACAAAGATACGGGCCACTTCATAGTTCGCGATTATATCCCTGATGACCAAAGCGTCATTGTGCGATTTGACATCCAGAGGCAAGTCCTCAGGGCTGAAAAGAGATAGTAGGCCTCGAGCTCTTTTTCCCGACCTCCATAGCTTCCATCCGACGACACCGCGTCTTTCTTGCCCTATTAGAGTCTCCATCAGTAGGTCCTCCTGAAATCATGTTAATAAATCCTCGGAGCTGAGGTGTCCTCCGATCTCCTTGGTTGCGCTGCTGATCCTGTCCTCGAGATGCTCTCTCCCGACCAGGGACCCTGTTATTGTATTGCCCCCCGTCCTACCGACGAGGCCTTTTCTCCCATCGACGTGGCCTATCCTCCACCAGCGCCGCGCGCACGTCGGGATTGTTCTGGATAATACGCTCCAATTCTTGATCCAAAAGTCAACACTCCGCAGTAGTGTGACCATAATCTCTGTGAAAATCACAGAACTTATCTGACTTAGGATTCCTCAGGGCCCCATCGCTACCCAGAGGTCGCTGTACAACTTTCCGCTCATCAAAAATTTCCAGAGCTCGAACCTTGATTACTTTCAAAGGTGTTCGAGCAGTAAACTCCCCCAACAGCAAAGGGGGTTCCTGTCGGAATGGCCTCGGCTGGGGCCTCTCTATCCGAGCATCCCGACCAGCCCGAGATGGTAGCTTCTATTCATTCTTCCTCGAGGACTGTATCTCCTCCACATTAACGTATTTCTCTGCCTTAGTCAGAAGCTTGTCAAATGTCTTCGGGGGCTTCTTGACCAGTGACTTGAAGAAATCACCCCCTCGTAACCCCTGGGTGAAATCCCCGATCAGAAGGTCGGGCATAGCAGATGACACCTCGATGATAGTCCTGTTGAAGCGCCGAATATATTCCCTGTCAGGCCTCGTGCTCACAACAGATAAACACATGCGGAAGCTATCAAAAAGTGGATAAAATTTTCGCTTTTAGGCCCGACGGTTTTAAACATATAATTTAAAATACAACAATACTTAAAATAAGTTTCCCAAATCATAAAACATCCAACAATAAAGCATACATAAGTTCAACATGTATCATATTCCCCTACGGGTACAAAACAAAGCACAGGGCATCCCCCTGGCTAACTGATATATATATGCTATATGCTACTGGGACACACTAGCCACCTCCTGGGGCACCACCAGCTGGGTTGAAACCACGACCAGCTGTAGAACCTGGGTTTCCTGAAAACAACGCAACAAAGAAACAAGCCAAGCCCCGGAGGGACATGGGGTCAAACCACAGTACGGAGAGCAATAATACAACAGAAATAACAACAAGGAATAAAATGCAGGTGCTATGCATGAGACGCCAAGGAATAATGGAAAGCTCAACCCACAAGGGAGCTAAGGAACTGAAACATAGCTCCAAGAATCATCGACAACGTACAGCGGCCACGGGGTGTGTTCACAGTGTGGTAGTGAGCCACTCGCCATGATACTACACCCACTTACCGGATGCATCAAACAACTCAACCTGCTGTTGCCTCGCCCATGAACTGTGGTAGTTAACCACTCGACTCATGGTGGCTACGATCCCAGCAGGGAGATGAGAGTGCGGTATTGCCGCTCGCCCTCACATCCTGGTAAGAAAACAATAACAATGCAACAATGGTACAAGGACTACCAAAACTGGAAAGGAATACAATGCGTGTATGCAACATGCGGGAATGCAAGCATATAAACATATGCAACGCAGCAAATACACAAATAGCATACACAATTCTCAACAGAACACAACCAGCAGGCACGGCAATTCCATATACCAGCGACTACAATTCATCCAAGCCATAACTTCGCTGTAAACATGCTCAAATCTGTACCTTATACTGAGCAACAACTAACCCTGCGAGAAATCCCGAAGACTCTGGTAAAAGCCTGTTAAACACACGACATACACAACGTAAATCTAACAGGTTGCTAATCAAGCTCACGGCTGGGAGCCTCACTCGACCAGCTGCTCCAAATACCTCAACAATTACATAAAAAGCTTAAGAACTAAGGCTAGAAACAAGGTCTCACCGAAAACCAGAACGTAGCTCTACCAAATCGACACAACACTCGAATGGCAGCAACTTCGCGTTCCTCGACTAGCCAATTACAGCTTCTAAAACTGGTATGAATTGGAAGAGCTTCTCAAGAGGAGTCCAACGCTACCTCGCACGAGCCAAAACAACCACCGGAACGACGAGAAATCGCCGGAAAGCTCACGGCTGAACAGTGCTCTAGGGTTCGAAAGATAAGGAGCGAAAGGCTGGAAATATTTGCTAAGTATGGAATTGATACCACAATTCGAAGACCAAGTCTTCCTATAAATAGCACTTGCTACGACTGGAAATCAATAACAATTATTGTTCACCGACAAAACCAGTCGACACTAACAAATTTCCCAAACCAGCAGACGCAAGAACCAACAGCTGATCTATTCAACAATCGCTAAAATGACTAACGGCTGGTTCTCAAAACGGCGTCGCACCAACTTACTCAAACGACGTCGCATACTACCAGCAGCTGGGTATCCAGTCGCAAGACAAAACAACGTACACTTCTCTCTGCTGGATCCAGTCGCAACCTCAAAACGCAGCGTTGCAACTAATTCGAACGACGTCGCTCCACTGACGTCATCCAGTCGCTAGCTCTCGCGAAATACCAACAGTAAGCAATAGCGTCGAAAATCACTCGCAGCTGGACTCCCAGTCGCAACAACAAAACGACGACGCATCCTCTTCGAGCTACAGGAAAGTTGACCCGCGTTGACCTCTACATCTGCTGATCGACCAGCAGGAACTCAAACGCGATCTACCAGCTGGTACCAGACGCAACATCCAAACGACGTCGCGCCAACTAATCTAAACGCAGTCGTTTTAACCCTCAACGCAACTACGCTAAAGCATCTGCTGATCACAACAAACGCAACCAGACTTCACGCAAACGACGGTGTTTCAAGAATCTCGAGCTAAAACATGCTCCGACTGGATTTGCCACCGACCAGTCGCTAGCTCTCCAAACCAGCTGACACGTCATCCAGCAGGTACCTCAAATATGCGAAAAATACAAAGTCTCCAGAATTGTTCAACACGCGAATGGAACCCAAAAATAGCAACTCAAAGACTCAAATAGAGATCTTAAACCAGCAGAACCTCTATTTATCGATTCATTCCAACGAAAATTCTCAATTACAAATCCAGGTCTCACATTCCCGAAGCGTCTCCTGCTCCTTCTGCTTCACAGTAAACAGATTCAGTGTGGTCAGCGGCTGTTTCTTGCTACTAGCAAACTGATGAAGGAACGCCTGGCTGAAATCCTGAAAGCACTTTATGCTCCCAGTTGGCAGAAGGTTGAACCACTACTGTGCAGCTCGGACCAGAGTGGTGAGAAAAATTCTGCACTTGATAGGGTCGGAATACCGGTGAAGGAGAGCGGCATTCTCGAACTGGGACAGATGCTCCTCGGGATCTCCCATCCCGTCATACTCACCAACATTCGGGTATTTGAAGTGCTGGGGCAGCTCGGAATCTAGCACCTCATCAGAGAATGGCACTTCCCGAGCATGCGGGGGAGGAAGTGTCGAGCTCCTTTCCTTCCTTAAATTCTCCAGCTCTTCTCGCATTTTCCTGATCTCCTCGATTTGCTGATCGGAAGGTGGCTCCGATTCAGGCCTTCTAGCTAGTACCTGCGCCATAGTGGTGGCTACCAATTCAACTATCTGTGCGGCGGTGAGAGGGGGGTTCTCCGACCCTTGAGCAATACT
Organism: Dorcoceras hygrometricum; assembly: GCA_001598015.1. Classification (NCBI taxonomy): domain Eukaryota; kingdom Viridiplantae; phylum Streptophyta; class Magnoliopsida; order Lamiales; family Gesneriaceae; genus Dorcoceras; species Dorcoceras hygrometricum. Next base: position 262,364 of record KV009368.1, on the reverse strand, counting down.
CTCTGTGTGACTGGTTTCCCCGGTACCCTGAGCTCTTGTCCTCTTCGGTGGAATATTGATTCCTTTCTTCTTCTGTTTCCCATAGACGGTGCCAATTGATGTAGCTGAATTAACCTCAGTCGAGAGCTAACACCACCATGTCGAGGACCTCAGACACGTCGTGCAACTGTGGTCTGGACTGCGCTTCACTTCGGTGCCTGCGACCACAAATAACTCGTCAGAGGGTGCCGGAAGTGTGTCCGGCGAAGCTCCTCCGATGCTTAAGTCAGACGATGCGTGCGCGAGAGAGCGAGAGCAATTATAAGCTGTGTGCAAAAGTGTGCAAGAATGAGTGAATGAATATAAAGGAGCAAACCTGGTGGTATTTATAGAGGGACTAAGTCGGTGGAGAGGAGGATACCTCGGCGGAAATCTCGGGCGGACGAGATACTCCGTGATCTTCGGGGATCTTGTTACGTAAACAAGGAAAGTCGTATCGTACTCGGATTCTCTAAAGAAGGAAACAAATATCGTATCCAGATCTTCTAAAGAAGGAAAGAAATATCGTATCCCGAGCTTGGAGCGCCTCCTCAGGTTACTTGCTCCTCTCGACAACGCAGGTGTTAGGGCATCCCCCGAGCTAGTGGCAAGGCCTCGGTAAAGATTCCCGAGCTCCGCGTGTGCCTTTTGGTTGCTCTCGCCTTTGATGACATAGATAAGGTTGATGCTGTAGTGCTCGGTCCTCGGGTACCACATCGGGTCCCGAGGTGATTATGGGGGGCATCAAACTCAATTTACGAACATGCAACATTAAAGTCAAATAAACGACATCTCGTAAAAGTTTTGATCTCAAAACTTGAAGGTAAATCCTATGCCAAAAAACTCAACAAATACATGTTGAAGTCTAAAAAATTTCAACCTCAAAGTTTTCAAAATATAAATTTCTCTTAAAAAATTATAATATAAATCACTAATGCGGAAGCCCGAGGAATGTCTCGGGAGTGCACTACCTGGGTCGACAGGCTCCTCAAGCGTCGTCGCCTCGAGTCTCAATATCACTCTCACTTGCACACGATCAAATCTAGTGAGTCTAAAGACTCGGTAAGCTCAAACCTTTATACAAGTACTAAATATACATCCACATGCATTAAAATAGCAATACTATTATGTTTTAAACTTCGACATCAGAACTTTAAAAGAATTTAAAATTTAAATTTTAACCTTTAAACATCATCATCAAATGTTTTAAATAAACTTTAACCTCAAATCCTCGAAATATACTTCATGACATTTAAATAATATAAATCCTTTAACATTTTTTTGCAAACTCATGATGCGATCCCTCTATTCGCTTGATCAATCTATAAAATATAGTACTATACTGTAATAGCTCTACGGATCTCTTGCGCTGTAGTCATTATCCCCCTCTAATATGTCTCTATGGACCTCATGCGTCACCATATTCTTATGCGTCTTGGTCACAGTCAACTCGCAAATAATTTTATTTCTTTTCTTTTAAAACATCAACATCACATATCATGCCATTAACATAAAAAAACTCTATTTTCATTTTTATAAACTTGCTGCCCTAAACATGCTTTCAATGTGTTAGAAAATATATAAGATTTTAGCCAAGATCAATCGGGATAATTTTAGGCTTCTCGACGAGATACTCGGAGACCAGACGGTCTCAAAGAGTCACTGGACAAGCCTAAAACTCATCAACTCAAGCCTAGGAAACATAATTTTACACATCTTAAAATAATTATTTTAAAAATACTTACAAGCCATTTATATGTTGTTCGAATGTCTTCGGCGTGCTGCCATGACCTCTAAACTTTCAGCGCAACGTGTTGCCGTGTCTTGGCTCCTATACGGGTCCGTATGATTTCTAACTTAAATATCCTCAATTCCAAGCACTAGAACTTTACTTATGACCTATTCTCACATGGTTTAGAACCTCTTAAACGTGACTCAAGGTGCTGGGCAGCAGCATGCAAGACTCACGACATGGATTACTTCATCTTGCCTCGCCTCTCCTGTCAGGCCCCGTGCTAATTACTAACAATTAACACGTAATAAGCGCATAAACACGGAAGCTTAAAATCAGGGCTTAAAAATTTTTCAAAATACAATGGCCTGAACTTCAAATCATTCATTCAAAATATTCGATATTCAAAATAATAGTTAACTCAACTCAATACTGCAAGTAACCACATAATTCAATTCAAAATACAGATCCCCCACATACAATACAACACGGGGCATCCCCCGGTCAATACATATCATAAATAAACTGGGACTCAAGGATGAGGGGATCGACCAGCTGAACTTCCACTCTGCCCAGCTTGGTTACCTAAAGCTCCTGCAAATGGGCACGCAGACCCAACAAGACAAAGCAGGAAACAAAATACGAGGTCAAGCCTCAGTACGAAGAGCTGTCAAAGCAGATAAACATGCAACATGCCACAAATCGATGCTATGAATGCATGAGGGCTATCAAGAAATCGGATAGCTAGACCAGTCTATCAGCTGGCAACTCAAATCAAGCCTCTATACCACACACAGCCAATCAGCCGGTGGAAATCATCGGTCCGTGATCATCGGGGCCCGTCAACCCATCACAGCTCGGTGGTAGACACTCGAATCCGGTAGTCACCACTCCGATGATAGCGTTGGACTTTCAGGCGCGACTCAACAGTCGACCAGTCACAACGTGGCACCCAATCAGGTAATCAAATCAATCTGTCAAAGGCTCAAGATGAATGCATGAATGCCATTCGATATCAAAGCATAATGCATACAATTCATAATACGTGCAAACAGAATGAAAAGCTCAATCAATTCATCAAACTGTTCCACGTAAATCACATAACCGAAATTCATAACATCGAAAGATAAACATGTCCACGCTCCAACTGCTAAGGGCTGCTCAATTCGTACCTTTCCTCTTCAATTTACCTAACAGATTCTCCTGGCTCAAATCACACAGCAGAAACTTCCTGGAAGCTCAAATCTGTTACAACACAGCTAATATCTTAGCTCAATCTCATCGTAAGTACGCTAACCCTACGGTCAGAAGTCTAATTCAATCCTATACTTCTACGCAGGCATTAACTACTAACAACTGAGCTCAAACTACAAGAAAAGCTCACCCAAAAGCTCAAAATAACCAACTGCTGAATCTACTCAACGAAACCAGCAATTCACGAACGAGCAGGGCCTTCGGGATTTCTCAACTCGTCGCTCCTATCTTCCAAACTAGCATCAATGGAAAGAGCAAGTCTCAAGGAGTCCAGCGCCACCAAGAATGTCAAAAACGAAGGCTGGAATCAACGGGAAAAGGCAATAGAACACGACGGTGAACAGTAGCTCGACGAGGGTTGGAGAAGAAGAGATAAGATATGGCTGGTTCAAAATAATTCTAAGTGTCGATCAACACTTCTATAAATACTTCTCAAATTCTCGCCTGCTGATTCACTAAAATCTATCGAAGAGTTCAGCAGAGGTCTATCAGCAGCAACTACTAAACAACAATCGCACGAAAATGCTACAAAACGACACCGTTCCAACTTGTCTAAACGACGCCGCAGCAACCACCAGCAGGCAACAGCTCTCGCCTCAAAACAGCTATCTGCTGGTCGCGAGAAAACTAAACCAAACGACGTCATTTTACATACGTAAGCAAAGCTGCCAACACCTAATCTCTCAAACGCGAAGCTCAAAACGCAGCGTTTCCACTTATTCAAACGACGCCGCTTCAACGCTCTCGCACAAGCGCGCCTGCTGATCAGCAGCAACCAAAAAAACGCAAATGCTACCAGCAGCAATGGTTACGTCACGCCTACGTCATCAAATCTATCGATAGCACTCACAACTGATTCCACAAGCCATCTGCTGAAATAATAGTCAACACTCCAAAATGTTGACTAACACGCGTCACTTCCTCGCTCAATCTCACGCTACGCGCGATGTCTGCCAGCAGCAACTTCAAATTCGAAACATAAAACCAGCAGCTCTCATTGCGTCACGATGACGTCACCTCTGCTGATTCAAAAATCCACCAGCAGGAGCTACAGTAACTTTGACCAGCGTTGACTTCACTCAAAAATCGATAATTCTCATTTCTTAAACTAACGATACAGCTTTCGAAATCAGCAGAAACTTCAATCCTTTCGCAAATTCCTCAAATCACACGTGATTAATCCCAAATCAAATCAATTAATCACTAATCTAACTTCTCAATCCTCACATTCTCCCCAACTAAAGAGATTTCGTCCTCGAAATCAAAGGCAGACACAGGGAAGAACACATCAGACATGCAAATCAGCACCAAAATTCGAAGCAAAATCAAAGATTTACCTGGAAATTATGCAATCTCAGCGCTCAAACAGGTGAGGCCATTCCTGCCTCATCTTCTCCTCAACTTCCCAGGTTGCTTCTTCTCGGCCATGCTTGCTCCATTGGACCATCACCAACGGAATTATCTTGTTTCTCAGCTGTTTCTCCTTCCTCTCCAAGATCTGCACCGGATATTCAACATAACTCAAGGCAGAATCCAGCTCAACTTCGTCAGCTCTCAAAACGTGGGACGGATCCGGCTCATATTTTCTTAACATTGACACATGAAACACGTCATGCATCGCGGCTAACTCCTCGGGCAGCCTCAATCTATAAGCCAACCGTCCAATCCGCTCGATAATCTCAAAGGGACCAACGAATCTGGGAGCCAATTTGCCTTTAAATCGAAATCTCATCACGCTCTTGAAAGGAGAAATCTTGAGAAACACACGATCGCCTACCTCAAACTCTAGCGGTCGACGTCTACAGATGACGTCACCTCTGCTGATTCAAAAATCCACCAGCAGGAGCTACAGTAACTTTGACCAGCGTTGACTTCACTCAAAAATCGATAATTCTCATTTCTTAAACTAACGATACAGCTTTCGAAATCAGCAGAAACTTCAATCCTTTCGCAAATTCCTCAAATCACACGTGATTAATCCCAAATCAAATCAATTAATCACTAATCTAACTTCTCAATCCTCACATCTCCCTCGCCCAACAAACGTGCATATGATCTCTCTTCCCTTAGTGACCCTATCCTCATTTCCCAACAAACCAGACCATTCCCATCCCATTAAGGACCCTCTAAGACTCCCAAATATGCTCCGGACGTGCCTTACTAATTGTCCTAAATGCACACAATTCAAACTCCCCAACTAACCTTCACCTCCCACAGCCCTCTTCACGCGTGTACCTGCATCGAGGTGATGGCTCCTCACACCTCTGAGCTCTGACCTGGACCAAACCCAACACCTCGAACAACAAATTTCGAAGACATGAACCAGGAATGAAATGTTACGTTAACTTTTGTCAAAATATCAGCATGTTGCCTCCAATGAAAATTAAAACATTTTCTCATGCATAATTTCAAATCAACACACATATATGATCTGAAAAGTGGCAGAAAATAAGATTTAAAACTTGTCTTTCCAAACAGAATCGTGAATATGTTATCGAATGCGTTGAGATGAATGAGGGATGATTTTCTTCCAACCTTTGGCCTAGCTTTTGTTCAAAAAATTTCAGAATGGGGAGGTGAGTAGGCGGTTGTTTCGGGAGAGAAATCTGATGGAATGTAAAGTGTAGAGAGCACTCAAGTTCAAAGGGTGATTTTAGTTATGTATTGGGTTTTATTTTAATCATGTTATGCTTTAGTTTGGTACTAAATTTCCTAAGCCCAACTAATATTCACTCACGCTCAAATAAACTTATTTCGTATCATAACATAGAATAAGTGAACTTAAAACTTTGGTATAAAAAATATAATTTAACTATTGCCCGCTCTGTTACCTGAAACTTCGCTTCTGTGAAAATAGCGCTCAAAAATCATGTTTTTGCCTCTGTGAATGTTTGATTATTACCTTATTTTGTTTAAGTATGAGCGTCCCCTGTGCAAAAATTTTAAACTTCCGATGCGCCAGTGGGGGCGTGATCTGGATCCATTGTTCGCCAACAGTGGTATAAGAGCTTCAGGCTCGGAATCTTCATACGTAATTTTTAATGAAATTTCATCAAAAACCTCAATTTTTTAAGCAAAAAAAACATTCGACGACAAGCTGCCAAGCGCTCGCCTCCACTCGCTCATCGTGCGACCACTGAGCGCATCGTGGCGCATATCGCATGCCCGCCGCACGCACTCGTCATGAACGTCGCGCCCCACCTGCATGCGTACCCAACGCCACCCCTTGTGCGCCAGTCGCCCCCACGCACGCCTGCCGTGCTTGCACCATCGCCCCACCGCGTGCACACGTCATGCATGCTGCACACGGCATGCAGCACTTGCTGCTACGAGCAGGGCAATGCTGGCGCCGCAGTGCGGCTACATCGGGCCTGTGGTGCGGCAACGGTCTCATGCCCGACAGGGTTTCGGGCCGATATTTGCTGTCAGGCTTTTTCGGACGGACCGAAATTAATTTGATTTATTTCGAGGTGTTGGGCCTGAAATCCAAAATTATTTTCAAAATAATTTTTTGGGAAACTTACATTTTATGAAAATTTAATTTTCTTCCTTTAAATTAATTAGTTTTGATGCAATTAAAATGACAGAATGTGATTTTATTTATAAAATATGATCATATTTAAAATATGAGTTTGTTAGATATTAATCAAATTTATTTGATTAAATTGTTTTAGTTTATTTATGTTAGTTAACTATATTAATTGTGTTAATAGTAATATCGTGGGATGGTCGAGAGTCGTGATCAATGTGTGAGGTTTATGCTAGGTTTTATATTTTTCGATTGTAATATTTTGATATAATTTATAAAGTGGGTCTGGTTTCCAACACTTTAAAATGTATTCCTATTGGTCATGAATATTTAATTATAAATATTACACTTTATGTATATATATATACATATATTTGATATATGTATTGTTGAATTTGCAAATATTTTAAATATGATTTAAAATTAATGAGACCAAATTTCAAAATTAAAATCCCTCATTCAAATATGATTTAAAATTTATATCAAGATTAAATATTAAATTGAACAAACTTAGTTTAATGATAATTACGAAGTCATATGACAAAACGTGATCTAAGAGAGTCCTTCATAGATCATATTAAAAATGGCTTGTATCAGATGGGCTAACTTAAGGACGTTATTTTGTCTTAGTAAGTTGGGTTTTAAGCGGGTCTTAGCCCCTCCAATAACCTGGAAGCAATCTTATAGAATGTTAGTCCATATCTCCTAAATAGATCATAAAACAATTGTAATCATAATAATGAAGATAAAAATTTCAGGTAAATATAAATTCCATGAATAAGATCATTTTTACAATAGAGTCAACAGACCCACTACCAATAGTTGGCTAGCTAGCACCTACTCTAACAGATTTCTCGATTGAACTCTATGCACCCACTAAGAAAACTGGCTCGTCCGATTTCACTAGAGGATGGTGAAATTGTCAACTAGTGGGAGAGTGATTCATAAAATTAAAAGACCATATTTTATGTCTTAGTAAATTATTATGAATAATAGTTGATGTATGTCTATTTTTAACTCAGTATATTTACGATGACCGTGCATAATTCACAAGCACTTATTCTCTAAAATAACAAATTTAATGGAGAGAACTACCTTGACTGGTTACGAAACCTCAAGATTGTTCTGGCTTCGAAGAAACTAGTATATGTACTGGAAAATTCTCCTCCGAAGGAAGCTCCTGCTGACATCAGCCGTGAGGAGCTGACTAAGCTTGAGTGGTGGGACCATGATCTCAAAGCCAAATTCTACTTGTTGGCCTCTATGTCCAACGAACTGCAGAGGAGGTTCAAGGATGATGTTCATGCTACTGACATACACCATCATCTCAAAGAATTGTTTATAGAGAACATGCGAGCAAAGTGGTACACCGCTACCAAGGAGCTCATGACGAGCCTCATGCGCGATGGGACTTCGGTCCATGAGCATGGTGTTCATATGATTGGGCTCATTGAGAAGTTGGCGAGTCTTGATCTCGCACTTCAACATGAGCTCTTAGTAGAGTTGCTGCTTCTCTCTCTTCTTTCTGCATTCAATAGTTTTGTGGTTAAGTTCAATATGTTGGTCGTGTTAGAGGGAACCATCAAAAGTACAAACCTGTTCTCCTGATGAGCTCATCTTCCTCTATGAATTAGGAGCCCAAAGGCAAACGGAAGAAGCATTTTTCCCTAGCCAAAAGGAGCGCAACCAACAAGAAGCCCAAGACGAAGTCTTCAAAGCCAGACAAGTCTGAGGACTTTTGCCACCACTGCCACAAGCTTGGAGAATGTCGACACACATGCAACAACAATTAAAAGGAAGTGCGACAATCAAAACCCCCACAACCATGGAACGCTAGGCTAGGTCATATATCCCTAAGAATGATGAACAAGTTAGTGGGAGATGAGATGTTTGAAATGTCAGACATCAACTCCCTGCCTACTTGTGAGTCCTGGCTAAAAGGGAAAATGACTAAAGTACCTTTTAGGCAAGCCTGAGTATGGGCACATCTACTTCATTAAGACGTATGCACCCCACTTAGTATCGGTACTAAGTATGGGCATATCTACTTCATTACCTTTTGTCGATGACTACTCGAGGTATGGGATATTTATATATAAATCTGAATCCTTTGAAAGTTTAAAAGAATTCTGGAAAGAAGTATAAAACCAACTGGACAGAAGTATTAAAACACTTCGATCTGATCGAGGTGGAGAATAGTTAAGCGCAGAGTTTTTGGATTATCTTAAAGAGAACTGGATTCTCTCTCAGTTAACTCATCCAAGGACACCACAACTAAATGGTGTACCAGAGCATCGTAATCAAACCCCGCTGGACATAATTTGATCTATGATGAGCTTTACTGACCTTCCACCCTCGTTTTGGGGTTATGCACTCGAAACGGCGGTATTTTTGTTGAACAATGTCCACACTAAATCAGTGAAAAGACTTCATATGAGATATGTATGGGCAAACCACCCAAGTACCATATTTGAGAATATGGGGATTTCCTGCTTACGTGAAGCAGACAGTGGGAGATAAGCTATCAGCCCACGGAAACAAAAAGTCCTGCAAACTGGATAATAGATCCATCTTATGTTACTTCGAGAGGTATCCAAAGAACTCAATTGGATACTATTTCTATCATCCCGCAGAAACAAAAATGTTTGTTTCTAGAAATTCCACATTCTTAGAGAATGAATTTCTATTGGATAGAAAAGGTAGATAGAAATCAAAGAAATTCAAGATAAACCAAAAGCGAGTATTGTACCACCACATCTCAAGAACCAGTCGTTGAGGAGCACACTCCTAGGAGATCCAAAAGGGTCCCTAGACCTCCCGTCAGGCACGATTTCCTACTTGAAGAGGATCAAGGTGATCCTGACATTGGATGCGATCCAAGAAACTTCAAGGAGGCAATTTTTTATGTTGATTCTTCATTATGGCTTGAAGAAATGCAGTCTGATATAGACTCCACACACGAAAACCAAGTTTGGTCCTTATTAGTTATCCTGAAGGAATTGTTCCGATACGATGTAAATTGATCTACAAAAGAAAACTTAGAAGTGATGGTAAGGTACTAACCTTCAAGGCACGATTGGTGGCAAAGTTTTACACTCATAGTCAATGTGTTGAATTTGATGAAACTTTTTCACTAGTCGCTATGTTCAAGTTCATAAGGATACATCTTGTCATAACACACATGGTACGACTATGAGATGGATGTGAAAACTGTGTTCCTTAATGGAAATATTAAGAAGAGATTTATATGACGCAGCCTAAGGGATTCATCTGTAGGAAGCGAACATAAGGTATGTAAGCTTCAGAGATCAATTTATGGTCTCAAGCAGACATCAAGAAGTTGGAACCTGAGGTTCGACAAAACAATCAAATAATTTGATTTCTTCAAGAATCTGGAGGACCCATGTGTGTACATGAAGGTTGTAAAGAATGCTGTGAAGTTCCTTGTACTTTACTTTGATGACATTATACTCATTGAGAAGGATGTATGAATGCTGCAGTAAATGAACATATGGCTCTCTAGGAAGTTTTCGATGAAGAACATGGGTGAATCCTCCTATATTCTAAGAATATAGATTTAGAGGGATAGATTGAATAGGATGCTCGGAGAGGTTTTCTATGGAGGAGTCCAAAAGAGAACATCTACCTATGTTTAATGGGGTCAATCTATCAAAGTCGATGTCTCTTGGAAGAGTTCCTAGTAGGACACTACTTTGAATTCAATCACTGAGACTGAATGCATTGTAGCATTAGCTGCTGCTAAGGAGGGCGTTTGCATGAGAAATTACGTCCAAGATTTGGGCGTAATTTCTGAAGGATTTAGTCCAGTCCAATTGTACTGCGACAACATGGGTACCGTTGCCTAAGAAACGGAGCCGAGGTCTCATCAGTGATCCAAACTATACTGAGAAAGTTCCACATTATCAGGGAAAATTGTGGGAAGAGGAGACATCGTCGTCGAACGAGTCCCCTCTGCAAACAACATCGCTGATCCACTTTAAGCATTTTCCAAGACATTCGTTTGAAAAACACCATGAAGCAATGGGACTACGTCTGATGACTAGTTGTCTATAGGGAAAGTGTGAGATTGTTAGAGTAGGTACTTGACTAGCCAACTGTTGGTAGCGGGCTTTATTGAATCTATTGTAAAACGATCTTTATTCATTTACATTTACGTGGAATTTTTTATCTTTGCTATTATTGCTCAAACTTGTTGGATAAAAACCTTGAATGTACTATAGTATATTTTATAAGTGATAGATGATTTGATGGATATCATGAAGTGCATCTAATAGTCACTACACATTCTAAAGGGCCGCTCGAGCTTGAGACTAGCATCTGTGATGTGAAATACCGTGCCTAATTGGTAGGGAACGTGGAGATGTTCCGAGCATGGATGATGAATATTGACCTGGTAATCTATCGAACTACCTCGTTCGAACTTTCCAACTGGTTATCATACGTCGAGTGGATTAAGTCCAAGGTCTTGGTTGTACAGACTAGTCCTTATTACTCGAAATATCAATGAGACTCTACATACTAGTTGTATCACTTTGACCCGTTTGCCGATTCCATGAGGGTCATCAAGTGGCGAGGTTGGGTGAGGTCACGAACGCATGTAGAAGTCGATTATTTGTTGTCGAGGATTCACCACTCACCTATGTGCATGGATATCATATGCTATCTGAGGAGATAATAGTGTGACAAATCTCTGGCCAGAGTACTATATGTTCTTTAGTGTAAATGGGTTTACCTAGTAGCACATGCGATGTAACTATTTGATCGCCAAGATATATGCATGACTAAAGAATCTCTAGCGACTCTCGATTTACCAATGTTCGGTCGATATATTTGAGTTGAAATGACCGTACTGTACGCTAACCATGATCGACGGGTTCTTTCAGGAACTATCAGTGATACCTAGGGGATCATGAGACGATGTTACTAGACGTCTTACCATGGTCCGATTGGTAGGTCGAAAAATATATTTTTCGAGTAATAAGGATTTGTGAGCCCATAGCCAGGTATATTTCTGAACCATTGATGGTCATACAAGTACTGATTTCTCAATTCCTATACGGATATGGAACTCATTCTGAGCATGGTGGAAGGGAAAATTGTAATATGACTTCCAAAATGAGTAGTGGGAGTAAACCTGCCATATATAGATTTACTTGGTCCGAAAATTTGATTTTGCATCATATAATCAGTTTTGTAAACTGAGCGCATCAGTGATATCTGATCGAAAATCGTGATTATGATGACACCACATTGAGGGATGCAAAACGAATGTGCAACGTTTGACTCGAAATGAATGTGCAACATTTGAGTCAAAACGAATGTGCAACGTTTGAATTGAAATGAATGTGCAACATTTGATTTGCAATGAAAGTGCACAGTTTGATTCCTACTCAAACTCTATGTGTATATCTATAAATATGCCATTGGGGAGACACATTGATGCATCCCTTGATTATTGAATCATAACTCTAGTCTTCCCTCCCCTCTCCTCCACCACACACCTCCACCTTCCCTCGATCGATGCCTCCACCGTGCTAGCCACCACCATCGCCGCCCTTCCGATGTTACACCTTGTTGTGTGCGTCTAGACGAGGAGATTCTGTTCATGACAACCCGCTGTGCTTTCTAGTGCAAGACAGCAGGGGAATTGAAAAACCAGTCGTGGATCGGATTAGGCGATCATTCGTGATTCAACCATTGAAGGGCTATTACCACTTAAAAATCGGAAGAGTCGGAGCCATGCGTGAAGTCACCGAAGGTAACAATCACACCCCCTATGAAAGTTTGATATTAACTTATCTTGTGTTTATGTATGAGCGTCCCCGATGCAAAAGATTTTAAACTTTCGATGCGCCACCGGGGGCATGATCCAGATCCACCATGCGCAAACCCCTTTGCCTAGAAGCCCGCCAGGATCCGTTCATTGTTCGTGCAACCTCTTGGCGCCAGCGATCACTCCTTGCCCTCTTTTGAGTCCCAAGCGAGATTTTTTAAGACAGTACTTAAAATTATAAGAATAGTATTATTTAAAAAATTATTTTTTTATTGCAATTATGATGTTTCTCACCACCCACCACCCACCACCCACCAAAGCCCTCCATTAACCAGATAGGACAGAAGAAGATAGTACTCGATATTCTCCGATAGATTTGCTTTTGTTTTTATTATGGGTTCCTTTTGTTCTTTTGTTCTCCGATATTTGTTATTTATTTACTCGAAGGAAAACCAAGTAAATATTGAAAGAAAATATCAAAAGAAAGAGTGAGTCTTAGTATTTTAGTTGTTTTATCATGTTGGTTGTGTTTAGGTCATTGACAATGTTGAATCGAGTATTTGGTCTATTTTCATGTTGTTGGGGAGAATTTTGGGTCGAGTTCCAAATGTAGCTGTGTCGAGTCACAATATTTTTTGGGTCGAGTTCACTGTTTCCTGGGTCGAGTTTGATATATATGGGTCAAGTTTGATTACATTGGGTTGAGTTTGATAATTTGTGGGTCGAGTTCGACAATCTTGAGTTGAGTTTTTATTCTCAGTGAAGATGTTAATGTCATTTTTTGCTGAATAATTTCATCTAACATATTTGATATATTTTTATAGGTTATGCCAACAACCATTATTTTTTAGTATGACGGTGAATGGAAAAAGTAACGATGATGATATCTCTATATTTAAATGGTGTCCACAGTAATGATAATTGCGCAATGATTCCTGTTGATAGGGAAATTTGTTGAATTGAATATTTACAACCTGAGATGTACAAGATTATGGGTCTAGTTGGCACATAACGATTGAGACAAGCTATGTATCGGATGTGAGACACTGGTATATACGTCCAATGTATATTGAGAATGATAGTGATTTGAAAGATTACTTATATATGTGGAAGACATGCATGTGCTACATGTTGAAGTTGAACCCGGTATTTTTTAAGTTAGGATGGACAGAACACTGATATTGTTTGAGATGTTGAATTGAGAGATGAAACTTTGGATCGTGAAATTGTGGGTGGTGGCAATGTGACAGATTACCACTACAAATATTTTGACCGAAATATTATCTATAATGATGATATGTCTGAGTATATAAATAATTTTTGTTCATTTTATAATAATGACCGATCAAGAAAATGATTTGGAGGACGTTGGTGCCGTGCGCTTGGATGATGTGGAGCGTAACGCAACTAGATGAGCTCAATGTTGGGCCTAGTGATGATACATATCCATCCACTGAATGTTATAACTTATACGTCGGTCACGAGTTGTCAAGAAATGCTGTCGTGCAAAAGGAGTTATCTAAAATTTCTTTGAACTCATCTTTTTGAATTCGAAAGTGTGAAGTCATCTCCAAGTATATATGATGTTTGGTGCGTGAATAAAGGTTGAGAATATGGTATTAAAAAGGTAGACTTCACACCATTTTGATTTATACATACCGCAACACACACACATAATGTGAAAACCCGAAAATTCAGCTTCAAAAAAAAAAAAAACTTTCATGCTGGTCGAAAATCAGCAGGTGGTCGAAATTCAGCAGTTGGGTCGCTAATTCAGCAGTTGGCCATTTAGCGACACTAATTCAGCAGTTGGCCGTTTAGCGACACGAATTCAGCAGTTGGCCATTCGTGATCAGCAGACGGAGAAAGATCAGCTGGTGTGAGAAGACCAGCTGAAGAGCTAAACAATGATGACGTCAGCAGTCACGTCAGTAATCAGCAGGAAGTTACAGCGCAAACCAGCAGTTGGTACTGGAAGTAAGCGATAGCAAAACGATGTCGTTTGAATAAGTCGATACGACAGCGTTTCACCTTCACTCTAAAGATTCAGCAGATGGCTTGTGCGATGATCAAACCAGCAGGTAGTCACAGCTATCTTGAATCAGCAGGTACATCACTTAAAGATAACCAGCAGGTACTTTTCAACGATATCAAAACGGTGTCGCTTGAATAAGTTGACACGACAACGTTTTGACTTAATGCTAAGGATCAGTCGTTGAGTTTGAAAAGAAATCAGCGTGACCAACAAAGAATTCAGCAGTTGGACTTGTAGCAAGGCAAATCCAGCAGCCGACGGCTTAGCGACGCAATTTTTAGCAGCAACGCAAAATTCAGCTGCGACGCGAAATTCAGCAGCAACGCGAAATTCAGCAGCGACGCAGACTTCATCTTCTCCACGCAAAAGTTAGAATTCCTCGACGCGAAGCAAGATTGTTGTACAGAAAGATTCATCGTGAAAAGTCGAAGAGATCTCTCATGCGTACAAGGCAGATTTCACGCAGTAACCGTAGAATTAAGGGAATTAAGGGCCAATTAAAACCCGGAAATCATGCGCGTGTAACAGTCGACGTAAAGAGGAAGTAAGGGCGCTTAAATGGCCGACGATTGATTCACCCCCCTCGTCGCCTATAAATACAGACAGAACCTCAGAGTTTTCCACACCATTCGAAATTCCTCAGTTAGAAAAGCAGCAAGCTCACGCTGAAAAACTTGTGTTCGTAGTCGAATTTCTGCACAGATTGAAAGCTAGAGCCGTGCTCCAAATTGTTACTGTCAGATTTCACTCCAGCTTCGTACGAAATTTCCAGACTTCGTGCATCAGAGTTCTTGCAAAGGTCGAGTATTCCTGTGCGTTGGAACCGTCCAGATTTCACCTAGCCGACCACTGTCTACGCAAATTTAGACTCAATTAGTAAGTGGGCTTTTGCTAAGTAATACATTCGTTTGATATACATATATATTTTCTTCACATCAAAGTTTCGTTTTTTGTTGAACTACTATTCGAGCACTTGTTTCAAGTCAGATATCTGTTCGTTCAAGTTATTTATAAGTTTTGGTGATAACAAAAATAAGACAAGATGATATTGGACAATCAGTTGTCGCATTCTACAGGAGATCGTTTTATCTATCTACAGTAGTATTTCAGCAGTTGGAGTATTCGTAAGATTTCAGCAGATGGTATGCGATCAGCAGTTGAACGGTTTGAGTAGTTCAGCAGATAGATTCATCAAGAGCTTTCAGCAGATGTCGTTGTCTCGATCAGCAGGTACCGATTTGAGTTTCAGCGTGTTTTGCTAAGGATTGGTAAACGACAGCGTTTTGATAAGTTAGAATGACGTCGTTGGAGTGCACAGTTTCGTATCAGCAGATGAAGTTATCAGCAGATACTTTCTTGAAGAGTTCAGCAGTTGGTTAAGTATATTTGTTGGAGATTGCGATACGACAGCGTTTGGTTAAGTTGGAACGACAGCGTTTTGATTGATTCAGCAGAAGCGTTCCCTTGACATATCAGCAGATGCTTTGTTTAAAGCATATCAGCAGACAGCTACAGTGTACTTCAACCAGCAGATGCTTTACAAAGATAGCAAAACGGTGTCACTTGAATAAGTTGACACGACATCGTTTTATCGCTTAAAATGAATCAGCAGATGGAAAAACGCATATGCATATCAGCAGGTATATTCTTCCAAGCGTTTTTCCAGTCGAAGCATCTTGACAACGACGATGAAGATAGTGCTGGTTATCAAATTAATTTCAGGCGCAAGCTCAAAGTGATTCAAATACGATCGTTTACTCATAAGGAAAAGATTTGTACGATCGTACAGTTGCCTGGAATGAAGGAGACAAGTTAGGTACTATTTTGGGTAAATAGTACAGCGTACAGAGGCCGTTTCTCCATGCTTGCACAAATATGGAATGAAGACAAATTGGCTCTGTCAGTGAGCAATTTTACCTTGTAGTGGAGCAGGAATTACGGTGTACGATTTTGGCAGTAATTCAAACGGGATTCATTTTCCTTTGGGGAATTAATATGACCGTTGCAGTCGAAGCCTATAAATATCAGCAGCGGTGTTGAAGAAGATACACTTCGCTCATTATCTATTGCTGTCACGCTGCCAAAATCTATACAGAGCTTATAATTCGTTGATATCCTCAAAAGCTCAAAGACTCGAAGAACTTATCTTTTAATCTTCATTTGAAATACCTTCGAGTCAATCTTTTGGTTGTTCATTGTTGAAACCAGAAGATATTTACAGTCTCTATATTCGTGTTCTCATTGATATATTTGATAGAGTCTGTAACGAACTGTCTTGTAAAGAAGTTCGAAAAACTTTCAAAGCATTGTAAAAACCAGCAGCAAAGTCTGCGTGAAGTATTGTAAAGCGCTAGGAGTTCTCGTAGCTGCGGGTTACGGGATCGGGTGATTGTAGAAAGGCTACTCTCATCAAAGTCTTTTAGTGCTACCTTCCGAGGAGGAAGAAGGGGAGACGTAGGATATTGATATCCGAACTTCCAGAAACAAACTCTTGACTCTATCTCTTACTTACGCATTTGTTTACTATTGCACATTGTTCATTGTTCACAAACCAATCAGCCTATTTCCGCACATATTTTGTTGGCTGAGAAGTTTGCATAAAACTGAGATCCAAACATTTTAAAAGAGTTTTGAAATAGAAAAATCGAAGGAGTTCATTCAACCCCCCCCCCTTCTGAACTCCTATTTGCTTAGTGATCCTATTTTCGGGACCATCAAGTGGTATCAGAGCAGGAAATCTCAGTTATTGAACAGTTATCTTTGTGCTTTACATCATATTAATATGTCTACCTCACAACACAAGATTCCTTTGTTCTCCAGAGATGAATACGATGACTGGAAGATTCGCATGCAGGCGCATCTTGCTGCTATGGATGATGAGATGTGGAATGTTATTACTGACGGACCTTTGAAGATAATGAAGCCCAATCTTGCATTCTCTGTATCAAATGGCGAGGCTCAGTTCCTTGAAAAAGCCAGACATGAGTACACAAATAATGACAAGAAGAAAGCTAACTTGGACAATGTGGCCAGGGACATTCTATACAAAGCGCTGGACAAAGACAAAAATATGTTCAGCAAAATCAAGACCTGTGCTACAGCAAAAGAAATATGGGAAAAGCTTGTCCAAATATGTGAAGGCAGCGATGAAACGAAAGAGAACAAGTTGACAGTGGCTCAGCAAAAATATGAAGCAATCAAGATGAAAGACGGCGAAACAATGACTGAATTTGACGAGCGCTTCAGTGCTATTATCATCGAGTTGAATAGCTTGGGCAAAGAATATAGCAACCGGGAGTTGGTGCTAAAGGTGATGAGAGCCCTGCCCAGAGAGTGGGACATGAAAACCATGGCTATGAGGGAATCGAAGGACCTCAAAAAAATGGAGCTCCATGATTTATTTGCAAATCTAAAGGCCTATGAGTTTGAGCTCGAAACCAGATCAGAAGCGCCTTAAACATCCCAGCCAACGAAAGCTCTTGCTGCCGCTACTGTTGAACCATGCTCTCCAAGCACGAGCAAATCAGCAGATCAACTCTCTGATGACGTCATGTCCCTCTTCGTTAAGAAGTTTGGGAAATACCTGAGAAGATCTTTCAACCCTTCTACTTCTTTCAATAATTACAACAAATCTGATAAAGTATCTTCTGATTTAAAATGCTATAATTGTGATCGTCCAGGTCATTTTTCTGCTGATTGCAACAGACCCAAGAAAGACGATAGATACAAGCGAGATGATAGAAGAGCTGATGATCGCTACAGGAAAGAAGAGCGATACAAACGCGATGAGGAAGATAATGAAAGAACTGTCGATAGGTCCAAGGATAAATCCAAGGACAAGTTCAAAGAAAGATCAAGCGACAGAAATATGAAAACCAGCAGCAACAAAAGATTCAGTCGCAAGCATGATCGCAAAGTGTTGGTGGCTGAAGAAAGCACCAAAAGCTGGGCTGATAGCGACTCAGATACATCCAGCAGCAGCTCATCTTCAAGCGATAGTGAACAAGAGGAGGTTCACTGCTTCATGGCTGACCAAACAGACGAAGATGAGGTATTTGATTTTTCGAATGTTGAATTTACACGAGATGACCTTGTCATAGCACTTAATGATATGGTCAAAGAGTACAGGTAGCTTTCTCATTCATTCGAGGAAGCTAAGGCTGAAAACATGAGTTTAAAGAGTAGTTCAGCTGAATCAAGTTCTGATGAGCTTGAAGATGTTGACATTCTAAAAACTGAGTTGAGTAAGCTACAAGCTGAGAATGAATTGCTGAAAGTTGAGACCAGTGAGCTAAAAGCTGAAATTGAAGAAATGAATCAATTGATGAACTCCTGGAATCATTCTTCTCGAGTCCTTCACAAAACTGAACGAATATAGAAATGAATCAATTGATGAACTCCTGGAATCATTCTTCTCGAGTCCTTCACAAACTGAACGAATATCAAAAGCAAGCCAGTGATAAGACTGGTATTGGATTCAACAATAGTGAGTTCA
Organism: Dorcoceras hygrometricum; assembly: GCA_001598015.1. Classification (NCBI taxonomy): domain Eukaryota; kingdom Viridiplantae; phylum Streptophyta; class Magnoliopsida; order Lamiales; family Gesneriaceae; genus Dorcoceras; species Dorcoceras hygrometricum. Next base: position 243,507 of record KV009368.1, on the reverse strand, counting down.
GTGAAGGCGAGACAAGTACTCAATCACGATCAGCCTATGACAAGTTCAATAAAATGAGCTTTGTCAAAGCTGACATGATATATAACTGCCTTGAGTCGGTGAAATATGACAATCAGAACTCCCCAAAGCTGAACGAAAATGGAAAAGCTGGTTCGGCTTTTCAAAACCTGAGAGTTCCAAGCCTAACTGGCTAAAGAACAGATTGGATAAAGACAAAGCGAAAGCTAGTCAAAAACCATTTGTTCCTAACCAGTCGTGGCATAACTCGAAGAAGGTTAAATCGGGTTGGAAAAAGTTTCAGCAGAGGAGAGATCAATATGATCAACATATGAAACCAAAACTCAAAAGACCAGCACGTGATTTTGCACATACTTTCGTGGATCCTAGAAGTGGAAAAACCGTAAGGATTATTCAAATCTGGGTCCCGAAAGGGGTAATCCAATCTGGACCCAAGTAAAATTGGGTACCAAACTTTGCTTTGCATAATTGCAGATCAGCAGGTACGAACCAGCAGACACATCAAAAGTGTGGTATTTAGACAGTGGATGCGCAAGACATATGACTGGTAATCCAAAGCTGCTGAAAGATGTGATTCCACACAAAGGAGCAAAAATTGTCTTCGGAGATAACGCATATGGTAACACTGTGGGTAAGGGTAAGCTTACCCATGGTAACATCTCTATTTCTGATGTTCTTGTTGTTGATAACTTGCGTTACAATTTGATTAGCATTAGTCAACTTTGTGACAAAGGTTTTCTTGTTAATTTTCAACAACACACGTGCACAGTTCAGGACTCAAATGGTCTAACCGTGTTGGTGGGTAAGCATTCTGGGAACACTTACGTTATCAACTGGTTAGAACAAGAGAAGTCTGAACACTTGTGTCTTGCAGCTGGCTCTTCCAAGAGCTGGTTGTGGCACCAGCGAATGAATCATTTGCACTTCAAAACTAATGCTAAATTGAGCACGCATGATATGGTTTCTGGTCTGCCTAAAATCTCTTTTTCAAAGGACAAGATTTGTGCAGCTTGTCAACTGGAAAAACAAATCAAATCTACTTTCAAAACCAAAGGCGGTAAACGTTCTTCCCGAAGCTTAGAGCTTTTGCATATGGATCTTTTTGGTCATGTTTCTATAACCAGCTTAGGGGGAATGAACTACACCCTAGTTGTCATTGATGATTTTTTCAAATATACTTGGGTGGTGTTTTTAAAGCAAAATCAGATACCGCTGACCAGTTGATTAGGCTTTTAAAAACGTTTACAAAATGCCAAATCTTGTACAGTCAACCGGATAAGAAGTGATCGAGGAACAGAGTTTTTAAATCAAAAATTATCTTCTTAATCTGGATGACATTGGAATAAAGCATGAGCTTTCAGCAGCTAGAACTCCTCAGCAAAATGGCCTAGCTGAGAGGAGAAATCGCACTTTAAAAGAAGCTGCTAGATCCATGATTGCTTATTCAGGCATTTCGCAAAAATTCTGGGCAGAAGCAGTTAATACAGCATGCTATACTCAGAACAGAATGATAAATAGGATGCATGATAAAACTCCCTATGAGATCTGGAATAGCAAGAAGCCTGATATTTCTTATTTCAGGGTATTTGGATGCAAATGTTTCATTCATAATAATGGCAAGAAGCATCTAACAGCTTTTGAACCAAAATCTGATGCAGGTATCTCTTTAGGATATTCAGCAGTAAGCAAAGCATATAGAGTGTTCAACAGCAGAAGCTTAAATGTTGAGGAAACTGCTCATGTAGTTTTTGATGAAACAAGCTTCAAGTCAAATTCAGCTGCAAGCCTTCACGATTTGTGCTCACGCTTGGAATCAACAAGTCTTGACGACTCAGACGATGACGTGGCACCAAGAACATCAGCTGAGGGGGAACAACCAGCAGTCTTAAATGTTGAGGAAACTGCTCATGTAGTTTTTGATGAAACAAGCTTCAAATCCAACTCAGCTGCAAGCCTTCACGATTTGTGCTCACGCTTGGAATCAACAAGTCTGGATGACTCAGACGATGACGTGGCACCAAGAGAATCAGCTGAGGAGGAACAACCAGCAGTGGTCACGACGCACATCAATGTTCAACAAGATCCAGCAGGTAATCCAGTTGTTATTGATTTAACTAAC
>KV009368.1:171590-231411 GCA_001598015.1 Dorcoceras hygrometricum | reverse complement strand
GCCATCTTAGGGATGGATTGGCTATCTAAGAACCATGCATTGGTGGATTGCCGAGGTAAGAGCGTGAAGCTCCAAACACTCGATCAAGAAGAGTTTATATATCATGGTAAGAACAAGGAGTGAAAGTCCCTACTTTCTGCGGCCCAAGCATGTACAGCCATGAAGACCGGAGCAGAAGTTTTCTTGGCAATGATCCAAGAAATAAAAGAAGGAGACGAGCTCAAGAAGAAGACATCCCAGTGGTGCAAGAGTTTGCAGATGTATTTCCAGATGACTTACCTGGAATAGTGCCTGATCGAGAAATTGAGTTCGAGATCAACCTAGTGCCAGGGTCGGCACCAATATCCAAAGCGCCCTATCGAATGGCACCTGCAGAACTCAAGGAGCTCAAGGATCAACTACAGGAATTGCTGGACAAAAAGCAGATCCGACCCAGTGTGTCACCTTGGGGAGCTCTAGTCTTATTCGTCAAGAAGAAGGATGGAACTATGAGATTGTGTATCGACTACCGAGAGTTGAACAAGATCACAATCAAGAACAAGTATCCCCTTCCTAGAATTGACGACCTATTCGATCAACTCAAGGGAGCTACAACCTTCTCCAAGCTGGATTTGAGGTCAGGCTATCACCAGCTAAAGATCAGGGATGAGGATGTCCCCAAAACTGCGTTTAGGACAAGGTATGGTCATTATGAATTCACAGTGATGCCATTTGGTCTAACCAATGCACCAGCGGCCTTCATGGACCTCATGAACCGTGTATTCAGACCATTCCTCGACAAATTTGTGGTGGTGTTCATAGATGATATACTTGTATATTCATCGAGTGAAGAAGACCACAAGGAACATCTCCGAGTTACTCTCCAGACCCTACGAGAGAAACAACTGTACGCCAAATTCAATAAGTGTGAATTCTGGCTGAAGAGTGTGGCATTCCTAGGCCATATAATTTCCGAAGCTGGCGTATCGGTAGATCCAAAGAAGGTAGAAGCCATAATGGACTGGCCTACACCTAAGACGGTGACAGAGGTTAGAAGTTTCTTAGGATTGGCCGGCTACTATCGAAAGTTTGTAGAAGGTTTCTCCTCCATAGCCTTACCACTCACTCAACTCACCCAGAAGAACTCCAAGTTCAACTGGAACGAAGAGTGTGAGACAAGCTTCGAGACTCTGAAAACGAAGCTGGCATCTGCCCCTGTTCTGACGTTACCCGTAGGGGACAAAGATTTTACCATCTACAGCGATGCATCGAAAGAAGGACTAGGATGTGTGCTCATGCAAGATGGCAGAGTAATTGCGTATGCCTCAAGGCAACTGAAGACGCACGAACGCAACTACCCGACTCACGACTTAGAGCTTGCAGCGGTGGTTTTCGCCCTAAAGATTTGGCGACACTATCTTTATGGTGCAAAGTGCGAGGTATTCACCGACCATCAAAGTCTCAAGTACATATTCACTCAGAAGGAATTGAATTTGAGACAAAGGAGATGGCTCGAGCTGTTAAAGGACTACGACTTAACGATCAATTATCACCCAGGAAAAGCAAATAAGGTGGCGGATGCGCTAAGTCGGAAGAATATGAACAAGGTAATACTATCTTCAGTCTCAGCCCAACCATGCCTTAAGGAATTGATCAAGCTAAAGCAAAATCAAGACCCCGGTTTAATGAGGCTGAAAGAACAGATCAAGGAAAGGGAATCGCCTGATTTCCGAACGGACCAAGATGGGATCCTTTGGATGAACGGACGACTATGTGTGCCCGACATCGATAACCTCCTAAAAGCAAATAAGGTGGCGGATGCGCTAAGTCGGAAGAATATGAACAAGGTAATACTATCTTCAGTCTCAGCCCAACCATGCCTTAAGGAATTGATCAAGCTAAAGCAAAATCAAGACCCCGGTTTAATGAGGCTGAAAGAACAGATCAAGGAAAGGGAATCGCCTGATTTCCGAACGGACCAAGATGGGATCCTTTGGATGAACGGACGACTATGTGTGCCCGACATCGATAACCTCCGTCAAGAAGTGATGTCTGAATCACATAAGTCCAATATCCACCCGAGAAGTACAAAAATGTATAGATATTTGAAGGAACACTTTTGGTGGAATGGGATGAAAAGAGATGTTGCTGACTTTGTTGCAAGATGCCACGTGTGCCAACAAGTCAAGGTCGAATATCAAAGACCTGGAGGATTGTTACAACCACTAGAAATTCCAGAATGGAAGTGGGAAAACATATCCATGGACTTTGTAGTTGGTCTACCGAAGACAAGACTAGGCCACGATGGAATATGGGTAATCGTGGATAGATTAACAAAATCCGCGCACTTTCTACCTGTCCGAATGAACTACGGCTTGGACAAGTTAGCTTCGTTGTACATGGAAAACATCATCAGGCTGCACGGAGTTCCAACAAGCATCCTGTCAGATAGGGACCCAAGGTTCGTATCTCGTTTCTGGAAGAGCTTCCAAGAAGCCATGGGAAGTAAGGTTACTCTCAGTACTGCTTATCATCCGCAAACAGATGGTCAAACTGAGAGGACCATCCAGACCCTAGAAGACATGCTGCGGACCTGCGCACTAGACTTTGGTAGCAATTGGAGCGAACATCTACCCCTAATAGAGTTCGCATACAACAATAGCTATCACAGCAGCATCGGAATGGTGCCATTTGAAGCCCTTTATGGACGGAAATGTCGATCGCCGTTATACTGGGATGAAGTCGGAGAGAAGGCTATCACTGGACCTGAGCTCGTTCAAGAGACAGTGAAAAAGGTAGCCATTATCAAGGAGAGACTGAAGGCAGCCCAGGATCGGCAGAAGAGATGGGCAGATCTAAAGAGAAGACCTTTGGCATTCGAGGTGGGTGAAAAAGTGTACCTTAAGGTTTCACCAATGAAAGGAGTAGTCCGATTCGATAAGGCCGGAAAGCTAAACCCCCGGTATGTCGGACCCTTTGAGATATTGGAAAAAGTAGGAACACTTGCCTACAGACTGGCCTTACCACCCAGTATGTCAAGGATCCATAATGTTTTCCATGTATCTCAACTAAGGAGATATATCTCAGACTCTAGTCATGTTCTTGATGAAGGGCCACTCCTTGTGGAAGGAAATCTGACCCAAGGACTGAACTATGAAGAAGTCCCGATTAGAATCGTGGACAGGAAGGACCAGGTACTCCGACGAAGAACGATCCCTTATGTCAGGGTCCAGTGGTCCAACCACACCGAAAGAGAAGCCACCTGGGAGGTGGAAGAAAAGATGCGAAGCCAATACCCTACCTTTTCGACGACGAAGGTGACCAAAGTTTCGAGGACGAAACTTCTTTTAAGGAGGGAGGGATGTGAAAACCCGAAAATTCAGCTTAAAAAAAAAAATCCTACTGGTCGAAAATCAGCAGGTGGTCGAAATTCAGCAGTTGGGTCGCTACTTCAGCAGTTGGCCATTTAGCGACACTAATTCAGCAGTTGGCCGTTTAGCGACACGAATTCAGCAGTTGGCCATTCGTGATCAGCAGACGGAGAAAGATCAGCTGGTGCGAGAAGACCAGCTGAAGAGCTAAACAATGATGACGTCAGCAGTCAAGACAGCAATCAGCAGGAAGTTACAGTGCAAACCAGCAGTTGGTACTGGAAGTAAGCGATAGCAAAACGATGTCGTTTGAATAAGTTGATACGACAGCGTTTCGCCTTCACGCTAAAGATTCAGCAGATGGCTTGTGCGATGATCAAACCAGCAGGTAGTCACAGCTATCTTGAATCAGCAGGTACATCACTTAAAGATAACCAGCAGGTACTTTTCAACGATATCAAAACGGTGTCGCTTGAATAAGTTGACACGACAATGTTTTGACTTAACGCTAAGGATCAGTCGTTGAGTTTGAAAAGAAATCAGCGTGACCAACAAAGAATTCAGCAGTTGGACTTGTAGCAAGGCAAATCCAGCAGCTGACGACTTAGCGACACAATTTTTAGCAGCAACGCAAAATTCAGCAGCGACGCAGACTTCATCTTCTCCACGAAAAAGTTAGAATTCCTCGATGCGAAGCAAGATTGTTGTACAGAAAGCTTCATCGTGAAAAGTCGAAGAGATCTCTCACGCGTACAAGGCAGATTTCACGCAGTAACCGTAGAATTAAGGGAATTAAGGGCCAATTAAAACCCGAAAATCATGCGCGTGTAACAGTCGACGTAAAGAGGAACTAAGGGCGCTTAAATGGCGGACGATTGATTCACGCCCCTCGTCGCCTATAAATACAGACAGAACCTCAGAGTTTTTCACACCATTCGAAATTCCTCAGTTAGAAAAGCAGCAAGCTCACGCTGAAAAACTTGTGTTCGTAATCGAATTTCTACACAGATTGAAAGCTAGCGCCGTGCTCCAAATTGTTACTGTCAGATTTCACTCCAGCTTCGTACGAAATTTCCAGACTTCGTGCATCAGAGTTCTTGCAAAGGTCGAGTATTCCTGTGCGTTGGAACCGTCCAGATTTCACCTAGCCGACCACTGTCTACGCAAATTTAGACTCAATTGTAAGTGGGCTTTTGCTAAGTATTTCGTTTGATATACATATATATTTTCTTTACTTCGAAGTTTCGGTTTTTGAACTACTATTCGAGCACTTGTTCCAAGTCAGATCTCTGTTCGTTCAAGTTCTGTGTTGCACTGATATCTCTGTCGTTATATGAGTCTACGGGATATTCCGCACTCTGGGTTACTTGGTGTAACCACATGGCCTCGACCCCTTAGAGGAATAAAAATTAGGGACTGATCAGTAAACCATAGACACGAAGTTAGTATCAGTGTCGTTCTGTTATGTTCTGTCAATTTCTGTCATGTTCCGTCATGCTCTGTCATGTTCTGTCATGCTCTGTCATGTTCAGTTATGCTCTGTTATGCTTTGTTATGCTCTGTTCCGAATTTTGTTAAATATGTATATATATTTTTTGTTTGCTCGAATGGTATCCCCCACTTGCTGAGTGTTTCCCCAAACACTCACCCCTTACTTCTCCACCCAGATAAGAATGAAGAGCAGGTAGAAGAAGAAGAGCAAGAACAATTCTGGGGCTGGTGAAGATTCAGATTTCTGTTTAATTATGTATTTTCGCTTTCGCATTCTGTTATTTAGATTTTATTTTCAGATGTAAAAACGATTATATTTCGATTATTAATAGACTGGTTTGAGCTATGCTATGATGGCTTAATGTTTTACAATTTTTATAATTGTTTAATATTGCCGATGTCATGAGTCTCGGTCTCGGGGCGTGACACATATTATTTGACAGGAAGACGTATAAGACATCGACAAGCAAGTTCATAAGTTGTCTATGACATGGTGGTGACTTTCAAGAGCAACAAATGACTCCCCAACCAAAATCTATTATGACCATGATGCACAATAGATGAGTTGACATTACTTATTAAAAAATTTGGAAAATGTACAACTTGCTTATGGTGGAAAAAATGAATCAAGGTAGCATAACTGATTTAGTACTTGATGATGATAGTAAATTCAAATATATTTTACTAGCATATGGTGCTTGTGTAAAGGAATATCGATACATGAAATTTTTTTTCACTATTGATGGTACATGGTTGAAAGAAAAGTACGAAAGCATAACGACTTGAACACAAAATGGAGATTTTCACCAGTATCCATTGTCTTGGGATATTGTTGATATTGAATCTACTGCTTCATGGTGTTGGTTTCTGATGAAGCTACTAGAAGTAGTACTGATGAGGAGGAGTTGATGATCATCTCTGACAGAAATCCAAGAATCATTATTGTAGCTTCTAGAGTGTAATGACCACATTTTTTGAATTTCAATTACAATAAACTGAAGGGTGTGAACAGAGATTCAAAATTTATCCGATCGAAAGACAAAGTAACCAAATAATTTGAGCTAAATTGCAAACGTATATAAAATTTCAGACCACGACTGGAAGGAAAAACAGCTCAGAGCTTATATAATATGTAGAAACTAGATAAAACATTCCAAAATAATTCGTTCAGTTTGCAGAGAACTGTATATGAAATAAATGATACAAATTAGGTACGAACTGAATGAACTCAAAACAGACTGAACAAAAGCTATGAATTCTGGGTAGCGCGAAAACGCAGGTTCCACGATACACCCCCGATCTGATCCAGCTCACACCAACCAGCAACCTTTAACCTGATCACCTGCATTTAAGAAAACTAGTGAGCCTAGAGACTTAGCAAACAAATCTGGAATTAACGAAAGCAGGCCGTACAGACATCAAAATAGCTTTTACTGTAAACTGAGAGCTCGTAAGCTGATAGAGCTAGAACTGAGAAAGCATAAACTGAATATGCATAAAATATTTAAAACATTTACTGGTATTTAAAGGAAGTAAGCTTTAACACAAACTTTTCTCAATTTCTTTGGTTGTAAACAACCCTGTTCTCTGTTCTTATTTTATGTTGAGTTATGACGCAGAAGCTCTCGTTGGGTCAGTCGCTTGAACAAACTATCATCTGTATACAAGCTCTGGGGAATAAATCTCAAACTATGTGAAAGGGTATATATTTCGTCAACCATAATCTTTGCCTTTCTATGAAGGGGCACACCGGTTCTTCAGCCAGCGTCCTCACCCTCCCTCTGCTGACCGTCTGTTATCTTTGCTATAAATAACTTTAAACTTGAAATATACTTCATTTAAAACTATTATGATATATGACAGGGAAACTTCTGTCATTCCTTCTTCGTCACCTTGTCATATATCAATAAAACATTTCTCTGCTCAAACTTTCTTTAAACTGCTCTGTAAAACTTTCTTTAAACTACTTTTCTTTGATCTGAGTAAGATCGCTTACATATATGATTTGCTGTTTTAAAACTCTTTTGATGTTCGAAAGCTACATAAGAGTTCAATAGAAGAAGAAACTCAAATCAGCTCAAGCTATAGAAACGAATAGCGAACAATAGAGCTCTAAGCTGAAGAACCATCTCTTGAGTTTTATATAACTTCGAACAGATTAGAGTTGTACCTTCGAATCGAAGCTAATGGAACGAAGAATTAAACTTGAAATTACAGTATCAGTCCAGAGTGGACCTCAGCTGAATCAGCTCAGCTCGGAGTATGAACAGAACACGAGCATAAACCAGCTCAGAATAAAATCAGATCTGGGCTGTTTGGTCAACTCAGATTAGGATAAGTAAAAGCAATTTAAACGAGCAGGCTGGATTAAAATGGTCAAACAAAGTCAACTCAAATTGGACAATGAAATCAGATCGTGACTTAAAATCAGCTCGGGAAATAATCATATCGCGACTTAAAATCAGCTCGGGAAAAGAAAAAGATCACGACTTAAAATCAGCTCGGAAAAAGAAACAGATCTTATTTGAAAATCAGCTCGGGCGAAAGCTGAATTGCTGAATTAACAATGAAGAAGGGTATTGAAATAACAAATAAAATCCTTCTAAAATTTAGATATCATTGTGGATCTATGGATTTTCTGGGCGTTACAGAGAGTGTACCATAACGCGCATCATGGTAATTGTATATGGCACTTGTCACAAAATATGAAAATAAAAATTTCAAATTTACCTCAAAGGTCTTTTCAAAGACCAAATACAGCTTCATCGTAGGCCAACTTACCCCATATGTAGGTATTAAAACTATCGAAATCATCCACTAGCCTAATCTCCTATGGTCCATTTCTTCCTTCATAGTTTTCCTCGGAGGACTCAATACAACAGACACAAAATATAGGGTAACGAGTTTTATTTTTTCATGTTCAACTCTTCTCCCCAATCTCTCCTCCAAAATCATCAATCCCGCCTTTAAATAACCCAGAGAAATGTACTCATCCCATGAAAATGTCTACTCCAAAATCCATCCTCCTTAGGAATCATATGATAAGCCTTAAATAGTTAAGCCCTTGGTTAGACATACTCCAACAATGAAAAACGCAACGACCTCTTGTGGATAATCATCCAAAGCTCATAGGTCCCACAGTCAACTATTTTTCTGCTCATCTAGAATCACAACAATTGATTCGAGTTCAGATAATTTTGGCAAACCTAATCAGGTTATCAAACTGGCTGTCTGTTGCACTCATGTTCATTCAAAAATGTTAAAAAAATTTCACACGTTTCTGAGTATTGAGACCCCACCTTACTTTGCACTCAAAACCTTGATCCTTCACAAGTTTTGTGGAGAAATAAATCTGCAAGACAGAACAGAAAACATTCAAATAAAATTAGGCAGAAATATTAAGAAAAACATTAGTGGGCGAGTTGTTAATGATGTAGAAATAACGTTCAAAGTGGGTTGAGTTGTTAAAGAATGGGTCGAGTAATGGTCATCTAGGTCGAGTTTTTGTTATCTAGGTCGAGTTTCTTCAATCTGGTTCGAGTTCTGATAGAGTCTATGTCGAGTTGTGTGAAGTCTTGGTATAACTCAACCCACATTGCCTAGACTCGACCCACATCATCTAAACTCGACCCATATATTATAAAATACGACCCATATAATATAAACTTGACCCACATATTAGAAACCCGACAAATAATTTACCTTCACTCGACCTCAAATCAAGGGTTTACGTTTTTACTTTTTAGGAAAACCTCTCCACTCAGACTCGATCCACATCATGCTTGATCCAGACTAGTCTCGACTCTCGACCCACACTTGACGACCCACACTTGACACGAACCACACAATACCTGACCCACACATTCAAATCAACAACATAACTCGACCATGAAAATTCGAAAGTAATAACAAATAATCAAAGGGTTTTAGCTTGTTATACATACCACGTGGTTGTCCTTCAGTTTATTCTCTTGTAGTCAATCTCCACAACCTTTGTCTTTCATCGTTATTTCAATCTCGAACAAGTTTCAATCCACAATTAATTTGAATTTGGGTTTTCTTTGTTGTGGGATTTAAAGACCTGGCTTTTCTCGGACACGGGTTTGAAGGGGAGGAAATCAACGGTTTTTGTGGGTCTTTTGATATAAAATGTGTGTTGGGTTTCACGGTTTTTGGTCTTTTACATTTTCAAACGTGCTGGCATTTTTAGTTACTAATTAGTTTTTTAAAATAACAATGGGTGATAATTGGATTTATTAACAACTAAATCAAGATTTGTCTAATTGGATTTATTAACAACTATACGATTTGACTGAGGGCTAAATATATAAAAATAACCCGTCCCTTCCTTTAAATTAAACTGTCAATTAAATTCAACTGTCAATTAATCCCGATTTTCTAATCTTCTCAATACCCTCGTTACATGATATGATCCATGCTTTACTAGGAATTATAAATAACAATCCCCTACTTTGCTTGTTCTTGGTTATTATCCGAGCCTTTCTTATTTCAAGGCACATCACATTGCTCACATGTCTGGCTACTGATTAGTTCGTTCTTATGGCCTTGTTGCAAGCCGGCAAAGGAAATTCTTTCCTTTCGCGCCTAGAACCCTTAATCGAGGTTCGAGATTTAGCAAACTATGTTTCCCATTCTTGTAGACATTACTTCAAATATCTTATTCATGTTGTAGTAAACTGCGGCTATCTTCGAAATGATGGCGAATTTTTATTGTTTCTGAGTTTTCAGTGCAGCTATTTTAGAAGCTGGAGTCGAACTCGGTTTTCATCCACTACGGGTGTGTGATCATCTTTCTTAGTTTCGGAATTTGTGACAATTATAGTTTTAAGTAGAGACATCTCATTTGAATATGGATGTATTTCATATCAATTCATGTTGCATGAGCTGATTTTATATAAGCAAACTCACAGATATTGTGTGCTGTAGTTACATAATAATGAAATCCATTAGTTACTTTAAGGATACCTATTATCTATTTGATTTTACATTTGAGCACATCGGTTTTAAGGGATAAACGTGCAAGGATATCTCAAAGCTAGAAAGTAGGTTCTTATGTAGTAGAGGTTTTGAATTATTCGGCATTCCACAATTTTCTTTGAAACCAATTTGGTATTACATTACCTGCCTGTTAAACAATGCCTCACTCTGGATGAAAATTACCTAGCGGTCAATCTTCAGCATATGAACCTGATTCTGATAACTCATAGCAAATCATATTATCGACACTAGCACAGCAATCAGCCATCTCAGATTCACGCATTTTGTTGCACTGTATCTCAATGTGACTACATAAAAATGATAGGTATGTGTCCATTCAATTTGGAGGTGCGCCCCACCCAACCCCTGAAGTTTGTAGAGCACAAGGAACATATACGACAACAAAGGAAAAGGAAAATAGAAGACACGTTGTTTCTGCAGATTTTGCTAGATGCCTTCATCAGAGTATTCATTATGTATCTAAAGACAGCTACAACCAAGTAGCTTAACCATTTATCACTGTAACACCATCATCAATGTACTATCGAATGGAGCATATACCATGTGATCTTGTTGGGAACTAGAAAATACTGCCTTCTCAGCAACACAAATGATATAATATTTCTGCCAATAGAGCTCATGTTCTTTTCCATCTTTGCACTCTAGGGTTGATGCACCTGGATGTGGTTCTCAATTAGCTGTTTGTTGTTGGACTCGTTTCTCTGTCCACAGGAGCAGATGACAACTTTGCTATTCTTTTTTAAGAAATGGACCAGGATTTTCTTGGTTTCCGTAAGGGTACAATAGAAAGTTACATGATGGAAGAATTATACCATTCATGCTGCTGATGTGGAAAAAAATCTCTAGTTCTAAACAAGATCACTCACTATATATTCCATTCTGTATATAAATTAAGGATACCATATGTCACAATGTAGTTGAAAGATCATAGTGTAGGTGTTCGGCAATTATAGTGTCTATAGGCTTCAGTTTTTTTACTTGTATTTCTCCAAGTATATGATGAATACATGAACGAGGGACTCAAGCCAATTTTTGAGTTGGGGCACCTCAAATTGCTTTGTTCACATACCTATTGTTCGTTGGTGGTCTCGTTGAAATTTAACACAATGGAAGAGGTGACACGGGTATGACCACCATCAGGTAAGTGTCGATAATGTGAACCATGTTACATTTTGATGGGATTAAGATGCATGTGCAGAATAGTTATATACAGGCTAGTGTTGTCTAGAGTTGACCATCATTAGCCTCGATTACTCAAGGTTGAACAATTAATGCTTTACATTAGCTGTACTAGAAATTGTGGAGTGTCTAACAAGTTTGGGAAGCTCTACCGCCGTGAAAGTAGCATTTCCAATTTGGGTTCACTGCTTAGACTATTTCCCTAAGGTTAGAAATGATGTGGTGAAAGCGTTGGCCCAGGGAAGGGTTACCTTTTGGTTAGTGTTGATATTATGGCCTGTATTCAATTGAAGATATGGATTAAGGTGAATGCTCAAAATATTGATAAGTTGGTGAAATCCATTTAGAATGGCAGGTGTCGGCTTCACAAAATGCAGGTATATTATGATCCTTTATCGGCTTTATGAGAATTTGTGAAGGTTCTTATAATTTTAGAAGGCTTTCCACACAGTACGCTTGTCAATTGGATATGATCTTTATTCTTGTATTTTTGGCCTAGCAAATTCAGTATTTTCAATTTGCCCGTGTTTTTTGGGATAAAATGAAGTTTTGGTACTCTTTAGGCCATGTTGATTTTTCAAAGTGGAGAAAGCTGGACTCAAGGGAGATTGGGATAGCAAGGTCACAGATCTCGTTGCCTTCTCAAATAGTTCTAAAGAAGCTGCGAAGTGCAGGTAGTTTTTCCAGTTTACCAAGTTATATTCATTTTTTGCGCCACATTACATTTTGAGTAATTTTGGATAGTTTTACGCCCTCAAAACTGTTAAAAATCTTTAGCTTTAAATTTCCATTGGCTTTAATAAACTCAAGCCTCTGAACGTAGTATGATACGTTTAACAACAAAACAGAATTGAGAGGTAACAATGCTATCAATTTCCTGTAACAATCAGTACTGTTCCTTTCATATAACGTGATTATAGTGAGAATCCTAAACGCAGGGAATGATCCCTGTGACCACTAGCCTATGCTTGGTACTAACTGACTAACTAACTCCCTCGCTCTCCCTCCTCCCTTCTTAACAGCCTCTTGTTGGGCCCTGGGCCTTCTAGCATATACCGTAGTTATCATGGGCCTGAGCCTACTTGCATAGCTATCTAACTCTGTGTGTTTATCTGTGGAACCCGTAACAATACCCTCCCTCTCAACCTCAGCTTTGTCCTCAAGGTTGGTATGTGGAAACTGTGAAAAGAAATCTTCTGCATCTTCCCATGTCGCTTCCTCCAAGGGTCGGTCCTTCCATTGCACTAACACCTGGGGAACTGATGTCCCATCTCGTTTTTTGTGTCTGCGGGCTAGCACTTTAACTGGCTCGTAATTGGATGATAGATCCTGCTCCAACCCCTTAGGTAAATCCAGAGTTTGAGTCAACTTCCCCCTGGCCTGCTTAAGCTGTGAGGCGTGGAACACGGGGTGAATGCGTGACCCAGCTCGTAATTGTAGTTTATAAGCAACACTGCCAATCCGTTGGACCACTGGAAATGGGCCGTAATATCTTGGGGCCAACTTCTGATAGTCTTTGGGGCAAACGGACTGTTGACGGTGTGGTCTTAACTTCAAAAACACCATGTCGCCTATCTGAAACGCGATATCCTTGCGATGAACATTAGCAAACTTAATCATCCTCTGTTGAGCTCTCCCCAGATTATACTTGAGCTGCCGGAGGATTTCATCTCTGTCACTCAATTCTCTTCCCACTGCTGCCACCTTTGATTCACCCGGCAAAAATCTCATGATCATGGGGGGTTTCCGGCCATAAACCACCTCAAAGGGAGACATACCTGCTGCTGTCTGGAATGAGGTGTTGTAGCAGTATTCTGCCCAATGGACCCAATTACTCCAATTTCTTGGCTGTTCGCATCTGAAGCATCTTAAGTAAGTCTCCACACACCGATTTAAAACCTCAGTTTGCCCATCCGATCAGGGTGGTAAGTGGAGCTCATTGCTAGTTTTGTGCCTTGCAGTCGAAAAATTTCTTTCCAGAGAAGTCACTCATGAAGATTGAGTCTCGGTCACTGACAATAGAGCAAAGCACCCCATGTAGGCGCATTACCTCCTTGACAAACCTCTCCGCCACTATCTGAGCTGTGTAGGGGTGTTTTAACATAATGAAGTGGCCATACTTTGACAAGCGATCCACCACTACGGATATAACGTCGAATCCTCTTGATCTAGGCAGTCCCGTGATGAAATCCATTGATATGTCTTCCCATATTTGATCTGGGATACGGAGCGGCTGTGGTAGACCCGCAGGCTTGGTGGCTTGATACTTGTGTCTTTGACAAATTTAGCATTCTGCCACAAAGTCGTACACTTCCTTCTTCATCCTTTCCCAGAAGAAGCTGTTAGCGATGCGTCGTAGGGTTCTAAAGGCCCCCGTGTGTCCCCCTTCGGCTGAGCCGTGACACTCCTCCATGATTTGGGTCGTCCATTTAGACTCTGCGGGCAGCACCAATTTCCTCTGTACAGCAATGTCCCATGATCCATCGCATAAGGGGAGTTCACCAAGTCCCCTTATGCAGCTTCGCGATAATCTTGCTCAATTTAGGGTCCCTCCTTACAACAGCTTGGATCTCATCTATTTCCAGCCATTGTGGCACTGAGATGCTATTGACCTCTGTTTCCAGGCGTCGGGATAAGGCATCGGCCGCACCATTTAAAACTCCAGCCTTGTATTTGATCTGAAACTCAAATCCCATCAATTTCGAAAGCCACTGCTGCTGATCTGGGGTTGTGATTCGCTGTTGCAATAAATTTTTCACGGACTTGTGGTCTGTCAATACCACAAATTTCCGTCCTATGAGATACGTCCTCCAATGTTGCACAGCTAAGACCAAAGCCATCAGCTCCTTCTCATATGTAGACTTGGCTAATGCCCCAGCTGCTAAGGCTTTGCTGAAGTATGCTATGGGTCGGCCTCCTTGAGTTAATACCGCTCCTATGCCCCTTCCTGATGCATCGCACTCCACTTCGAAGTCTGAATTAAAGTATGGAAGCTTTAAAACCGGTGCTGTGGTTAGCTTCTTTTTCAATTCCACGAAGGCCCTGTTGGCCTCGGAACCTGTTATATGCACTACTTCAAGAGGATTACAGATAAGTTCTTAGACTCTACAATCACTCTTTCTTGGAGATACCGTGCTCCGTTCAGTTTCCCTAGCTCAGCTAGTGTGTGTGTATTATTCTGCATGCCCTTCTAACGAACTCTTGCTACTCTTTATAACCGTCCTCTGTTTCACGTGCCCTTTGCTCTCGCCTTTTCCCTCTTCTCGAATATACCAATGTTATGTTGGGCTTCACTGTCTGTCCCTGATTCATTGGGCTTTCTCCTCCCCCATGGCCCAGTTGGCCTTGGCCTTTTACAGTATCGGACAGCGTAGATAAGTTTCCAAACAGCGATTTAGCACCTCGGTTTGTCCATCTGTTTCGGGGTGATATGAGGAGCTCATCCTTAAAAGGGTACCATGTAGTCTGAAATAGTCAGTCCAGAATTGACTCATGAAGACCTGATGCCATACACAATTTCGAAAGGAGTCAACCCAACGGCCGTATGATAAGCCGTGTTATGCCAATATTCTGCCCAATGAATCCACAATGCCCAAGTCCTTGGCTGTTCGGAGGAGGAACAGCGTAGATAAGTTTCCAAACAGCGATTTAGCACCTCGGTTTGTCCATCTGTTTCGGGGTGATATGAGGAGCTCATCCTTAAAAGGGTACCATGTAGTCTGAAATAGTCAGTCCAGAATTGACTCATGAAGACCTGATGCCATACACAATTTCGAAAGGAGTCAACCCAACGGCCGTATGATAAGCCGTGTTATGCCAATATTCTGCCCAATGAATCCACAATGCCCAAGTCCTTGGCTGTTCGGAGGAGGAACAGCGTAGATAAGTTTCCAAACAGCGATTTAGCACCTCGGTTTGTCCATCTGTTTCGGGGTGATATGAGGAGCTCATCCTTAAAAGGGTACCATGTAGTCTGAAATAGTCAGTCCAGAATTGACTCATGAAGACCTGATGCCATACACAATTTCGAAAGGAGTCAACCCAACGGCCGTATGATAAGCCGTGTTATGCCAATATTCTGCCCAATGAATCCACAATGCCCAAGTCCTTGGCTGTTCGGAGGAGGAACAGCGTAGATAAGTTTCCAAACAGCGATTTAGCACCTCGGTTTGTCCATCTGTTTCGGGGTGATATGAGGAGCTCATCCTTAAAAGGGTACCATGTAGTCTGAAATAGTCAGTCCAGAATTGACTCATGAAGACCTGATCGCGATCGTTGATTATGGATTTTGGGGTACTGTGTAATCGGGCTACTTCTTTATTGAATACATCTGCCACCACTCGAGCTGAAAAATGGTGCTTAATTAGTATGAAGTGGCCATATTTGGATTAGCGGTCCACCACCACCATTGTAACTTCAAAGCCCTTTGACTTAGGTAGCCCGACAATGAAGTCCATGGCTATATCTTCCCAAATAGCCGTCGGTACTGGTAATGGTTGTAAGAGTCCAGCTGGTCGGGTAGCCTCGTATTTCTGAGTTTGACAGGTAACACATTCAGCGACAAACCTTGCCACATCTCTTTTCATTCCCGACCAGAAAAACGTGGTAACAATCCTTTTAAATGTTCGAAGCGCACCCGAGTGCCCTCCTACTGGTGTGATATGAGCCTCCCGCATGAACCTGTCCGGCCAAATGGATTTCTTCGGCACTACTATCCGTCCTTTGCGTAAAAGGACCCCATTTGACCAAAGCATAAGGCCCCCCTTCCCTTTCTCCCTTTAATAGTTTCTGGACAATGCCCCCAGGTGGGGATCTTGACTAACTGCATTTCTCAGTTCGCTGGTTTCTACCCATTCGGGTACCGACATACCCTTGAATTCGAATTCTCTCTCTTTTCTGGATAAAGCATCTGCTGCACCATTTTGTAACCCTGCGTTATACTTTATTTCGAACTCGTACCCCATTAATTTGCTCAGCCAATGCTGTTGGTCTGGTGCTTTAATAGGCTCGTTAAGGAACGATGATCAGTCATGACTACAAATCTCCTCCCCAGCAGATATGGGCGCCAGTGTTGGATAGCTAAAACCAATGCGATTAGCTCCTTTTCGTAGGTAGACTTTGATAGTGCTCGGGCGGCTAAAGCCTTACTGAAAAAAGCCACTGGCCTGCCGTTTTGAGAGAGCACCACACCCACTCCTCTACCGGATGCGTCGCAGTCGATAGTGAATTCCTGGGTGAAGTCCGACATTCTCAACACTGGGGCTGAGCTCAGGACTCACCTAAAATTATCCTTCTTTAGTAGCTCTGTCAAGGGCCTTGCGATCTTCCCATAATCTCGTACGAACTTCCGGTAATAGCCTGTTAACCCAGGAAGCCTCGAAGCCCTTTTATCGTTTCAGGTTTCGGCCAATTCTCCACGGCTGCTACCTTCTTGGGGTCTACGGCTACACCATCACCTGATAATATGTGACCCAGATATTCCACTTGTCGGAGGCCAAATTCACATTTCTTTCTGTTCAATAGCAAACGGTTCTTTTCCAGTACCCTTAGGACCTTTTGTAGGTGTAACAAATGCTCGATCCAACCTCTATTGAAGATCAGTATATCATCCAGGAAAACCAACACAAACTTCCTCAGGTACGGCCACAGGACATCG
Source organism: Dorcoceras hygrometricum (assembly GCA_001598015.1). NCBI lineage: Eukaryota > Viridiplantae > Streptophyta > Magnoliopsida > Lamiales > Gesneriaceae > Dorcoceras > Dorcoceras hygrometricum. The sequence continues at coordinate 214,716 of KV009368.1, read as the reverse complement.
TTCATGGTGGCTTGGAAGGTTGCAGGAGCATTCTTTAAGCCGAATGGCATGACTAGGAATTCATAGTGTCCTTCATGTGTACGAAAAACGGTCTTATGTATGTCCTCTGCCTTTACTCGGATTTGGTGATACCCTGACTTCATGTCTAGCTTCGAGAACCACACTGCTCCATGTTACTCATCCAGAAGCTCGTCAATTACTGGCAGAGGAAATTTATCAGCAACAGTGATCTCGTTCAAAGCTCTATAATCGACGCAGAATCGTCAGCTGCCATCCGTTTTTTTTACAAGAATGACTGGTCTTGAGAACGGACTACTACTCGGCTGTATCACTCCAGATTAAAGCATCTCAGACACCATCTTCTCAATCTCATCTTTCTGGTGGTGAGCGTACCGATATGGTCGTACTTGTACCGGCCCATGTCCTTCCTTCAAAATAATAGAATGATCTTGTCTGCGGGTTGGAGGTAGACCTCGTGGCTCGCCGAATATCCTCTCATAGCAACGCAACGGTTCCTCTAGTTCTCGAGGTAGGTCCGCCTGGGTGTCCCTAGGCTCCTCTATCGTAGCACTCCATAATATCCCACTAAACTCGACGTCGGCTACCTTGAGCAGTGACTTCATTGTTATTACCGATCTGCTTAGGCTGGGGTCTCCTGTCAAGGTGATTAATGTTCCACCCAGCGTGAAACTCATACGCATTACCTCCCAATTAACTACCACTTCCCCCAGAGTGCGCAACCAGTCCACCCCCAAAATCAAATCCAGTCCACCGAGCTCGAATACGTACCCATCAATCTGTATCTCACACTTACTGCAAGCTGTCGGCAAATTCCCTGGCAAGCAACCCTTCCACCATCGCCAAAACAAACCCCGAACTGCACTGTCTCGTCCACTCTTAACGGTAGGACTTCCACCAACCTCCTGGAGACGAAGTTGTGACTAGCTCCGCTGTCCACCATCACTACAATTTCTCGCCCTTTCACTCTGCCCAACAGTTTCATTGTCTGTGGTTGCGTGATGCCCCCAATTGAGAAAAGCGGAAGCTCCAGTGTGTTGCACTCGTGGCCGATAACTCCCGATTCTCCGTTGCGTTCACCCGTATCCTGCTCCAACACTTCCAACGACTCTTCGTCGTCGTCTTCTTCACCAGAAAAGCTACCCTCAGGGACTTGTTAGCGCACTTATGTAGGGGACTATACGGTTCCCCACAACGGTAACACAATCCTCTCTCTCTCCTGTTCAAGTACTCCTGATGTGAATAAATCTTCCCCTCCCTGAAGCGCGGATTGCTACCCCTGCCAGCGGTGTAAACTGAATTGGTCGTAGTCTGGCGGGGAAGACTCTGAGCTGGTTTATTGCTCGAGCTGTTAAACTCTTTGTTCTTATCTGGTTGTGAATGGGTTGGGCCATATTTATTTCTCGTACGCTCGGAAAATTGGGCTCGACGCATCTTATATTTCTCGGCTATAGAGGCCCGACCCAGGAGCAAGTCCGTTATCCCTTGTCTACCCTCCCATCGGTGGCTCCCGTTCCCCTCTCTCGGTGTATATGTCGTTGGAGACCAATACAACTCCTCTTCAATGCTCCATGCGAGATCCATGGCACGATTGATGGTACGGGGGCCATGGGTCCTTAGCCTCAACCGCAATCGCAACCCGTTGAGGAAGTAGCCTAGACACTGCATTTTTGGCAGGTCACCCACTTGTGCCAACAGTACCTCGAATTGCTCGATGTATTCCTCCACGAATCGATCTTCCTGCGTCAGGGATGCCAATGATTCGAATGGGTTTGTTGCCTTTCTCCCACTATATCGGTTGATCTATTCTTCTGCGAACCGATCCCAATTCCAATTTGGGTTCCTGGATCGCACCCGTTGAAACCAGTGTACGGCCGCTCCTTCCATACATATATGCGCGATTCGGAGGCGATGACACGTGGGGGTACCATGTATTTCGAAGTATTGTTCCGCCTTCCCCAACCATCCCACCGGATCGTTACCGTTGAAGGCTGGAATCTCGAACCTCCTCATGGCTATCCGCAAATCTTCATACTCTTCTCCTCGGTTTATCTTGTTCGGGCCTCCAAGTGACTCATCCAACCCCTCAGGTGAGTAGTTATCTCTTCTATCCTGTAGGTCCCCTTTGCTGCGTATCATCCTCTCCACCAGTGATTTCAGGTCAGTAAGATCGCTGAGATTCTTGTTCACCGAGAGTAGATTCGCCCTTATAGCATTCATGTCCTCTTGCATTTTTGTGACATTCTCTTGTGAGGTTATCACCAATCGTTCTAGTGCGTCCCACTTTGCTTCAGATCGTGTGGTTGTCATCGTGACCTCTCCTTCGAATCCGACAGGTCGGACCAAATGTTATATGCACCAATTCAAGAGGATTATTGATAAGTTCCTAGACTCTACTATCACTCTTTCCCGGAGATAACGTGCTCCGTTCACTTTCCCTAGCTCAGCTAGTGTGTGAGTGTATTATTCTGCATGCCCTTTTAACTAACTCTTGCTACTCTTTATAACCGTCCTCTGTTTCACGTGCCCCTTGCTCCCTCCTTTTCCCTCTTCTCGAATATACCAATGTTATGTTGGGCTTCTCTGTCCGTCCCTGATTCATTGGGCTTTCTCCTCCCCCATGGCCCAGTTGGCCTTGGCCTTTTACAGTATCGGCCATAACAGAACCCCACTCAAATCCTCCCTTCTTTACCAATTCTGTGAGAGGCTTGGCAATCATGTCATAATCCTTAATAAACTTTCTGTAATATCCGGACAGCCCCAAAAACCCCCGGAGGCCCTTGACATTTGATGGAGTTGGCCAGGAGTCCACGCTCTCTATCTTTCTTTTATCTACTGCGACACCCTCGGCTGATATCACATGCCCCAAATGCTCGATCTCCTGTAACCCAAAGCAGCACTTCTCATTCAGCAATAGTTGATTAGCCTGGAGTACCTCTAGCACGCAATCTAGATGTTTTAAGTGTTCACCCAAGCTCCTACTATAAACCAGAATGTCATCAAAGAACACGAGGACAAACCTCCTCAAATAAGGTCTCAGAATTTCGTTCATGGTAGCTTGGAACGTTGGCGGCGCGTTCCCGAGCCCGAATGGCATAACCAAGAATTCATGGTGCCCCAGATGTGTTCGAAACGCTGTTTTAGCAACATCTTCTGGTCTCACTCTGATCTGGTGGTAACCTGATCGTAAATCCAGTTTAGAGAAATAGATGGATCCATACAGCTCGTCCAATAATTCTTCAACTACGGGGATTGGGTATTTATCCGAGATCGTAGCTTCATTCAAGGCACGATAGTCCACGCAAAACCTTCAGCTCCCGTCTTTTTTCTTGACCAATATCATCGGACTCGAGTAAGGACTATTACTTGGCTGGATGATCCCTGCTGCTAGCATTTCCCCGACCAGTTTCTCAATTTCATTTTTTTGACGGTGAGCGTATCGATAAGGCCGCACTTGCACCGGGCCGCACCCTTCCTTGATCAATAACGCATGATCCTGATTCCTTTCCGGTGGTAACTCGTGCGGCTTACGAAACACCGTTTCGTACTGCTCCATAAGCTCCCTTAACTCTAGAATGCATGTTCCCCCTCCTTTCGTGTTGTCCCTATAAATTGCGAAAAGATAGCAGAGTACTCTACCTCGGTGATTTTGTGGATGGATTTGAGGGATACCATACTCCTCTGCAGGGTCGGGTCCCCCTTGAGTTCAACCTCGCGCTCCCCATCTCTGAACCGCATCCTCATCTTTCCCCAATCCAACATCACCTCCCCCAATGTTCTCAACCAATCGACCCCCAAAATGACGTCCACCCCTCCCAGTTCAAACATGTGGCCTGTGATGACCAACTGACAAGCGCCCAAGTCTATTTGCAGGTTACGGCAAAGCCCCTTACAACGTACCTTGCCCCCGTCTCCCAGACATACGCCAAAACGTACTGATTCATCTACTTCGACCCCGAGTTTCTCAACCAAGGGGCGCGATATAAAATTGTGACTGGGGAAGGGCCGCGATATAAAATTGTGACTGGCCCCACTATCGATCATTATCACCACTTCGGCCCCCTCAATCCTTCCCCTCAACTTCAGTGTTTGCGGTTGGCTCACTCCCCCAATAGAGAATAGCGCTAGTTCTAGCGTGCCGTATTCCTTGATGTCCTCTTCGACCTCATCCTCCTCTCCAATTGCTTCCCCTTGGTCATCGTCCCTCTCGAGCTCATTCTCAAGTAGAGCTACCTGAATGAGCTTGTATGCACATTTGTGTAGCGGGGAGAATGCCTCACAACACCGAAAACATAGCCCCTTCTCCTTTCGTTTCAAGTACTCCCGCTGCGACAGGATCCTGCCTTCACGTTTCATCTCTCCTCGTTTGTTAAATCCTCCGGGAAAGTTCCCCTGTGTTTGATCTTATGTTTTCCGTTGCGGGAGTATATGGCCCCCTGTAATCTGGGCCACTTCCCAGTCTCTCCTGCTTGATGGGCCTAGGCGTAATTGGGCTGGGTCGCCCCCTATCGTAGCCCATCATATCCCCCTAGTAACCAGCCCCATGTTGGGTCTGGCCCGGTTATTTCCCCCTCCGTCTCCCACCGGGAACCTTGTGCATTAATTCGCCCGCACAAGATCCATAGCTCGCATAATGGTTCGGGGTTCATGGTCCCAATCCTTTCGCTTATGTCCTCCCGGAGCCCGCTCAAGAAGTAGCCGAGACATTGATCTTCCGGCAAATTGCCGACCTGTGCCAGTAACACCTCAAACTGTTCTACATATGTATCCAACGGTTGCCCGCCATGCTTCAGGGACGATAACAGTATAAACGGGTTGGACTGTCTCATTCCCCCATACATTTTAATTAGCTTCTCGGCGAATCTTCCCCAGCTGATATCCGGTATTTTCAGGCGGAGCCACTGGAACCAGTGGTACGTCGGGCCGTCCATGTGAATATGCGCCAGCCTTAAACGATTGTTCATCGGGGTGTCGTGTAGCTCAAAATACTGCTCTGCTTTTCCCAGCCATCCCCTCGGGTCCACTCCATCGAAGCCTGGGATCTCAACTCTCTTATGTGCATGTCGCAGCTCTGTGTTTGCGCTGGTTTTCGACTCCTTATTGGATCCCCGTGTCTCCTCCTCCTCCATCGGAAACATATTATCGTCGCCATCTCCCCTCGGGTACCTCCTACCTGGTATGTATCCTTCTCCCTCTGCCTTTTCTTCCTCCGCCTTTCTGGTATTAACCCACTGCTCCATTCTCACTTGCACCTCCTCCATTCTCGCTTGTGATTCTGCCATCCCAGCTAGAGCTCTGGCTAAGCTACCCATGTGTTCCTGGATTTCACTCATATTACCCTGCACTGTGCTTACTGCTTTCTCAAGAATTTCCATCTTGGATTCCGAACGTGTTGCAGCCATCCCTCGCGCGGCCTTCGTATCCGGCAGGTCGGACCAGTTGATACGTTTAACAACAAAATAGAATTGAGAGGTCACAATGCTATCAATTTCCTATAACAATCAGTACTGTTCCTTTCATATAACGTGATTACAGTGAGAATCCTAAACCCAGGGAATGATCCCTGTGACCACTGGCCTATGCTAGGTACTAACTGACTAACTAACTCCCTCGCTCTCCCTCTATCCCTTCTTAACAGCCTCTTGTTGGGCCCTGGGCCTTCTAGGGCCTGGGCCTACTTGCATAGCTATCTAACTCTGTGTGTGTATCTGTGGAACCCGTAACATACTATGCTACTGGCTTCAACATAGGTAATTTTTGCGAAAAATTGTGATGTGATTACTCTTGTGATATAAGGGGTAGGACATTGCTATTTACCATTAAAGATAGGAAGGTATAATGATAGTCTCTTGATTGCCAAGTATCCTAAACATAGTTTTTTAATGGTGTTCCTTTTACATTTTCTTCCGTTTTTACATTCTTTGTCATCTAGCGAAACTTTTTCACTGCTACTAAGCAAGATTGTTGTTGGTGAAATTTAACATCATCTTGCATAGTTGTAAATATACAATATTAAATAGCAGATTCTGTTTAGAACCTAGGAATATAGCCTCTTTGAATGTTGTAATCTTGTGTAAATGATAAGAAATGAGGTTGATTTTTTGGCTCATGTATATGTGTCTATGTATATATATGCACTAGTGTATGCTAGTAGAACAAATATTCACACATGCACACACTTAAATATGTTCACATTCACACTACAAAATTTTTTTTGTATATTCTCAGTGCGCATGCAATGACATGCCCATCTGTGTAAACAAGTATATGCTGGTTGCAAACTCTCTTTATTGGCTTGTTATTGAAGCTGAAAGGTGCAGGGTTTGAAACCTACTTAGTTGGGGGATGTGTCAGAGACTTCCTTCTCAAAAAAGTACCGAAAGACTTTGATGTCATCACGACAGCAAGTTTAAAGAAGGTCTTGGATTGTGTCTTAAGTATATTTCTTTTGGTAAAGCATTTCTTCAAGTTATTGATTTTTTATGTTTCTTTTGCAGGTCAGAAGGATGTTTCAGTATGCAATAATTATAGGACGAAGATTTCCAATATGCTTGGTTACAGTAAAAGGCTCCGTAGTGGAGGTTAGTATAATATTATTTTTGTTCAAGATTTTGAACTCATAACTGTTCAGATTCCCATTGTCAATCCAATCAAGGAAATCCTACTAATGTAAATTTATCACAAATATTACCCCATTTACTTTCAGGTGTCAAGTTTTGAGACAGGAAATGGACATTCTAGTAGAAAGCAAGTTCACATTTCTAAATTTCCGGTTGGTTGTGATCAAAAGGATCTTGCTCGCTGGAACAATTGCTCGCAAAGAGACTTTACAATTAACAGGTCCAATACTTGTATTATTTAGTGTTTGACTCTGATAATTTTAATTATTTCCTATAATTTTTTCCTATATGCATTGTGGTTACTCTTAATTCTCTCAGTCTCAATTTGGTATTTCGTTCTTCCATATTGTAAATCTGATTTTAGCAGGTGAACTAATGTACAATAATTTTTGTTTCTTATACAAAACTTCTTTTTGGATGCCATCATCCTCATAGTCAATGGAATCGAGTACAAGCAATTACATATGATTAGGTAAATGATAGAAAGTCATACAAAATTGGACCATCGACTATCTTGAGATTTACTTTGAAATATGCTTACTGCAATTCCCGTAGAAAATTAATGTTCTGATTGGAATTTTGGGAATGTATCCAAGTGGTCTTACCATATTAATACAATTCCCACAGAATTCTGAGTCGATCCTTTCCCTGAGTTTGTTAGATCTCGACCTACTCCCTGCTTCATTCACTGAAGGCTCCTTTTCCACCTCCAGCCGAGAAAGCACAGCTATTAAGCTCCAGTTCCGACGAGTACATGATAATAACTTCTCCCTCCCTTTCAACCAGTCTCTCCCCCTAACCTTCAACTCTATCACCAACTTACCTGGCTTTTCAATCGTCAGTGACTGCCCAATATCTCCTGAGACACCCTTAGTCAACACCAATAATGCAAAATGTGAAAAAAATAGAACTGGAGGGTAAAGGAGTGGTTTAATGGTATAGAGTTATAAGAATACAGAACCTACAGCACTCTAATCCTTGTGTGCAGCCTGCGCTTCTGGATAGAACCTAGAGATGATGCAAATAACCCCCTATGTCCTCCATGCCCATAAGAGTTGCCCCTGAGCTATCTGATCTTGAGGGTAAATGACCGTCAGACACAAGTGATTCAAAGTCCTCTGCAGAGCTCACCTGTTACTCCTCCATCAGGTGATGTCCCTCAAAAAAATCATTGTCAATGGAATGACATTGCGACTCCTGAGATGGAATCATCATATAATTTACTTTCTTGAAATTATTTACCTGCAAACCTCTCCCCTTCCTAGAGCTTGGCAAGATTTCAACCCCATCAATTTTCTTTGTCGAAAAGTGATATGCTGGTTTCGTATCACAAAAGAAGAAATCAGGGATGCAGCTGATAGATATGTATTGATAGTTAATATATGCCCAGAGAAAATCTTCTCTGTTCGTCCCCCTACCAAGCTAGCGCAACAAGAGTATGACAAAATAATTGCATAACTGACTCTACTCCCCTCTCACTCTTATCCCCACTTTCCCACATGAATTCCTGAATGCATCTTTTGGGCCTTCTGGTGTATACAAATTTTATCTTGGGCTTTGGATAATCTTCCAGACCACTGGCAATACTCTCCCCCTCTATATTTTACCGTGTCCTCAAGGCCAAAGTTTGGAAATTTAGCCGCTATCTCAGCAACGTCCTCCCACATTGCTTCCAATGTAGGTCGTTCCTCCATTCGTGAATATTTTTAGCTTTTCTTCATTACCTGTTCTATTATACCTTGTAGATAAAACTTTACCTTTCAAAACCCCACCACCCCCCACTGCTGCTTTAACAGCGACACATGGAATATGGGGTGTACTCGTGACTCATCCTGTTATCTGTAATTTATAAACCGTGTTACCCACTTTCTCTACTACTTTTTACAGGGTCTATAATATCAAGGAACTAGCTTCTGAAACACCCTGGGACATACAGATTCTGCAACAGATGAGGCCTCAACTTCAAGACTTGTGTCACCCACTTGGAACTATTAGATCCCTTCTCTTAGCATTTACATGTACTGTCACTCAATACCTGTCCAACAACAGCCACTTTAGTTTTCCCTGGCAGGAAATGTGTCAAACCAGAGGTTTCTTCCATATAACCCCCCCCCCCCCAAGGGGAGTCATCCTGGCTGATGAGTGGTATGAAGTGTTGTACTAAAACTCAGCCCACTATGCCCAATTCGCCAACCGCGAGGCTGTTCGGCAAGTATCACAAATATGTCTAAGTAGACCTATTTAACACCTTGTTTTGACCATTCGACTCCTGACGATAAGCTGAACTCATCACCAACTTCGTTCCATGCAACCTGAATAATTCGGACCAGAAAGGGCTCATGGATCATGATAACTATCCACCACTACCAACAATTGTACACCTTTGATTTAGGTAACCTTACAGTAAAATGCATCGATATCATCCCATATAGCATTCTGCAATAGGCAGGGGTTGTGACAAACCTGCAGGTTTGGTTGCTTGATATTCATGGCTTCAACATATTTCATATTCTGTCACCAGCTTTATTGCATCTGTTTTCAATCCAACCCAATAACAGTTGTAACACTAATCGACCTTTGTACAATCAATTTCCCTTGACCAGTGCATTTGGTCCCTCTTCCTCAGCAGGTGTGTTCAATTTTTTGGTAAGTACCAGCTGTAAAATTGGACCCTCTTGCACTGCTTGATTCATCCCCTCAAATTCCAGCCATATTGGTACTGAAACTGTGTTCAGCTCAGTCGAGCTATTCCTTCTGGACAACCCATCTGCAGTCCCATTTTTCATCCCTGCTTTGTTCTTCAAACTCAGACTCCTTCATTTGGCCAATCAATGTTGCTGGTTAGGTGTTGTAATACGCCGTCGGAGCAAAATCGTTAGTGATTGGTGGTCTACAAGGACCAGAAATTTTTTTATCCAAAAGATAATGTCGTCAATGTTGAATTGCCAACATTAACTCCATCATTTCTTTTTCATAATAGACTCAGTCAACTCCTTGGCCTTGCTGTACAATGCAGTAGTCCCTTCTTGAGACAGCACGTCAACAATCCCCCTTCCATATGCATTACGCTCAATTAAAAATTCTTGGTTAAAATCTCGAAGTTGCAAAATTGGGGCAGAACTAATTTGATCCTTATGCTCTCAAATGCTTTACCTGCTATGTTCCACACAAAATGTTTCTTTTTAGCAAGAGGTTTGGAAAATTTTCATAGTCTTGTGTGAAATTTCTGTAATACCCAGTGAGACCCAAAATTCCCCTTACTACCTTAACATCCACTGGTCTTAGCTATGCCCGAACCCTCCACCTTCCGTTGGTCCACTACAACGCCCGAGAAGGATATGATATGGCCTAAGTATTCTATCTCCTGGAGCCCAAAGCTACACTTCTGATTCAACAACTCCCCCCTCCCAAACAGTACCTCCAAAATTACATGGAGGTGATTTAAGTGTTCTTACTAACCCTTGCCCGTAAAATTGGCATATCATCGAACTACTAATACGAACTTCCTCAAATAGGCCTGCAATACTTTGTTCATTGTGGCTTGCTTAGTTGACGATGCCTTTTTCATCCCGAAAATCATCCCTAGAAATTATAAGGTTCCATGTGTTTGAAAGTCTGTTTTGGGAACATCTTCGGGCCTCACTATGATTTGGTTACCTCGACCTGAAATCCAACTTTTATAAGCAAACAGCTCCATGTAACTCATCCAACTACACATCAACACTGGTATATGCAATTTTTCAGGTATGGTAATCTCCTTCCCTGCATAGTAATCAACACAGAATCTCCAACTTCCATCCTTTTTGTTTACCAAAATGACTAGGGGAATATGGGCTATTACTCAGTTGAATCACCCCCACAGCAAGCATCTCAGTCACCAATTTCTCAATCTCATTTTTCTAATAGTTGGCATATATATCGGATAGCACCTAAATGAGACCACACCCTTCGTTAATTCGAATAGCATGGGTGCGACCTCGATCATGTGGTAATCTCTAGGTATCTAGGAACACTATAGCATATCACATCAGCATATTTCTAAGATCTCTGGTTGTTTCTCCTTCACTACATCTCTCTCTTTTTTTGTCCTTGACTCAGTAAAGAGAATATTGCCGCACAAAGCTCCACCTCCACCAAAGCATTGGATCACCTTACAACACAATTTCTAGCTCCTTAAATTTCATCATCATCATCTACCCCAGTCAACTCTCAAGTCACCCAACGTGCGCAGACAATCTACTCCTACTATGACATCCACTCCGCGCAACACATACGTGATGATTCAATGAGAGAACATGGTGTATAAGTCTATGTTCGATTTACGCTCCCAGGTCGATACTCATGTTTGGATTTATCTCCTGAAATGTGATCTTACACCCATTCCCCACAAAAACTCCGTACCCAAACCAAAATTTTCTACCAATAATCGTGATACAAAGTTGTTACTGGCTCCACTCTCCATCACAACCACTTCATTCGCAATTTGCTCCTTAACTTCATTGTCTGGGTTGTGAAACTCCCTCCATGGAGAAAAATGATAATTTGAGCATACAATACTCGTTGCTGGCCTCATTTTCTACCATCAGCTCTTTATTTCCCACTCCGTGTGGCTCTTCCCTCATTCCCTCTTCTGTTTCAATGTCACACCCTTAGAGACTTCTGCAACATTGATGCAGTGGACTATAGGGTTCTCGAGATCCGAAACACAACCCCTTATCTCGGAAGACTTAATTCTTGATTAGAGACGATTTTCTCTTAAGTTTTCGACTCCCCATTCTATTCTCTCCCTGCCAGTCGAATTCAGTATTGACTTTTGGCTCTTTGATTCTCCATATTGGCTACTCCTATGGATTGGGTCTGCTCCATCCCTTCCTTTGGATTGAGCCCGTGACAGGGATTCCAGTGGTTGATCACTCCACTTATTCCACCGATTACCCATCGTCGTGTACTAGGAGTGATTAACCCCCCTGTTAACCAATCATCTTCTCCTCGATTGCCCTAGCTACATGCATAGTCCCATAATGGTTCTAGGTTCATGGATTCCTATGCATCTGCATATCTCCTCCTGTTAACCCATGCAAGAAATAGCTAACGCATTGGTCCTCAGGCAAGACCGCACCTAAGCCAGTAACACCTCAAATTGCTTGATATAGGATTCCACCGGTCACCGGTTGATTGTTCTGTTTTAGCAATGATAATAAGACAAAAGCGTTGGCCGCGTTTCTACCTTTGCATCGTTTTATTCTTTCCGATGAATATCGGGCACTGGCCAATTGATACGCTGGTTTCCTCGCACAAAAGAAGTAATTAAGGATGTAAAGATGCGCAAACTCAAGAGCTAAAGGATATGTATGTATTAATAGTTAATATTTCCGGAGAATCTCCTCCGTAAGTCCCCCTAGCCAAGCTAATGCAACAAGATGATAACAGAAGAAGTGGATAATTGAACTCTGCTTTCTCACTCTTATCCCCCTTCAGACGTGAATTCCTGAATGGTCCTTTTGGGCTATCTATGCAAACTTTATATTGGGCGTTGGATGATCTTTCATGCCTCAATAAAAGCTGAATAGAATCTTTTCTAAAATCTCCAACATCTTAAGGATGATCTCCTTGAGAATCTTGATCTGCCTACCTCCTACTAGAGGAGTTGCTGGAAAAATTACAGTCTGGTTTGCTTCTCTCCATTTAAATCTGTATCGATTTTGACTGTCATTAGCAAGCACATCTAAACCGTCGAAATTACAAGTTTTCCAAAGCCCCAGGCCAAGAGTCTTCAATGTGAACTTAACTTCCCTCTCAATCACCACACAATCATCTACGTCTTTTTTTTTTCTTCCTCAACTCTACTATGACACTCCTCAAACCAGCAACTTTCCCCCTCCAACCGTCGCATTCTCTCCTTTACCCACCACCTGAGCATATGATCGAGTTCATTAATTTCTTGGGTTGCTATATCAATAGAATCAACCCCAACCAGGACAGCAATGAGACCAAATTGGGATTGAGCCGGCAACTAACTGTTGATAAAACGACCTTCGACCCTACTAGTGTGAATGTAGTTGCAAAAGATACTTGAACGAAGTAGTGTCTTGACTAATCCACAAAGATCCCCACACTGATTTCCAATAAGCTTATACCTATTTGTCAACCACCAATTCTGGGGAAGGTCGAAAATCCTAATCCAACTATTACAACACTCATAAACTACATCCTTCGTTTCCATATCTTGACTCCATCTTTCAAAGGAAAGTAATCCCATTTCGAGGAAACAATTCCTCAACCTCAAATAAGCATTGTCTTCATTGTTTGGCCACTACACTACTTCATTGGCTTGAAATGGAAAAACCTTGACATGCCTCTTGACTGCCTTAGCAAGAACTACCTGCACCAATCCCAAGAGATCTGAACCTTCTCACTAGCGGTAATTAATGCTTCACTCCGATCCTTTTCCTTACGACTACTAAGATTGCTATTGACTGCAAAGATCAATGGAACTGTCTTATTCGGCTCGTTCATATCATCCTGGAATCATATTGCGATCTTGGCCTATATAAGGATGTGCTTTCTTTGCTCTCAATAGTTTGGAAAATGATGTACCAAACACTTCCACCCACAACAAGCATTGCCATCGGAACTATATTATGTTGCTATTACCTTGCCGCTTGTATTTAGTCATCGGCAAAGCCTCCTCACAGATGGAGCCCCCCTTTGGGAGGATTTATATCCTAAGCTTAACAAATATATATATATATATATATATGTGTATATATATATATATGTATGTATATATATATTGTGAGTTTTGTAAAATATATTTTGAGTGAGTTTTGAGAAATTATTTTCTCGGTTATACTCTGATTGTGATAGTGAGAAATTGAGTGCTATATTCACTTGTAATATTTCTTCCAATAAAATATTCACAGTAGCTCTGTGTATGTAGCCTAATTTATGGGTGAACCACTATAAATTTTTTTGTGTTCTTGTTGATTTTTTTAGTCCACTATTTTGGCATATTATTATCGTCATAATTACCATTGCTCTGGTATAATACCACAACAACTGGTATTAGAGCTTTCAGTTTCTGGGAGCCTAGGTATAAATTTTATAAAATAATGAGTATGCTCTGTGGTTGCAGCTTTGACTGATCTTTCACTTCAGAAAAGATTTTTGAAATTCTACGTAGGCAAGAGAAGCGATTGCTGGATTGGACGGATCGGGATCCGAAATCATCAAGTTCGATTGTACAGTTTATGCGTTACGGTTACAAATTAACTATCATCTATATAGAAAGAAGTTGCATCAACCTCTATCAAGAAATAAACCAGAAAAGATGGAGGATGATGAGTGAGGACTTCTTGACCGACAGGTGTTAGGTATTATTCGATTAGCCCTAATGAAGAATGTGGTCCATACCCGTGGCTGAGGCACAAGCCACGGAGGAGATGATGTCCATTTGTCAGATATGTACATGAAGCCATCAGCAAACAACAAAGTACATCTGATGAGAAAGTATCTGACTTAAAAATGGAAGAAGGTGTTTCAGTGGCGGCTCACATCCGTACCTTACGCAGATCTTGGCACAATACCTCAGCACAACTTACGACTTAACGGCAGAACACGCTTCCCAGCTCCGCTCAAGTCTCTTGCCGAGAAATCAAGGCAAAAACCAATGAGTTCAACATGATTGTTTCTCAGCTAACATTGGTCGAACTGTGATGATGAATTCCGTGCACTTGGCGTCTTTACCAAATTCTTGGGAGCCGATGCGGGTAGCGGTTAGCAATTCCGTTGGAAAAAGAAAATGTGTCAGTGATCAAATCCTTGTTGAAGAAGTTCGCAGGATGGATTGTGGTGAACAAACATCATTGTGTCTCGATGATAGAGGATGGGGTAGGAATGTTGAAAATAGTTATAATCAGTGGCGCGTCAAGAAATGGAAAAGACAAAAAATAGGTTGAAAAACAGTTCAAGTGCTGGAGTTGTGAAACTGGTTAATCGAAAGAATTGCAAATCACCGAAGAACAATGCCAATGTTGTCACCGAGGAGATGCATGATGCTCTATTACTATCCGTAGGAAGTATGGTTGATTCTTGGGTCATGGACTCATGAGTTTCGTTTATACCACCGGTAATCATGATGTACTTATCTGATAACTACATTACCGGCGATTACGAAATATTTTCCTGGCTGATGGAATACCTTTGGAAATAGTTGGTACTGATGACATCCGTTTGAAAATATCAAATGTATCTGTCAGGAAAATCAATAAAGTCGGGCATGTGCCGAGACTGACAAAATCTTCTCTTCGTGGGACAGCTCGATGTCGAAAGCTATAATGTGACCTTTGGTGATTGTTCCTGGAAAGTGACCGAAGAGACCATGATTGTTGCTGAGGAAAGAAAACATGAAACACTTTATATAGCTTCCAGTTGTAGAGATACATTAGCAACTGTGGATAACTGGAGCTAATGCAAGTCTATGACATTGTACACTTGGACATATGAGGGAGATGGGGATAAAGATGCTGATGTCAAATGGGAAGCTACCAGAATTAAAGTCTGTTGAACACAAACTGTGTGAAAGTTGTATCTTTAGGAAACAAACAAAGGTGAGCTTTTCAAAAGGCGTTAGAGACCCCAAAATAGCAAAGTTGTAGCTGGTTCATACTGGCATATAGGGTCCATCTCCTTTAGCACCCCTTGGAGGCTCAAGATACGATGTCACATTCACTGATGATTAGAGCAGGAAAGTTCGGGTTTATTTATGGAAATAAATTTGATGTTTATGAGAACTTTAAAAGGTGGAAAGCCATGGTTGAAAGCGAGACTAATTTGAAGGTGAAGTGCTTACTTGATAATGGTGGAGGATATGAATATGCCGAGTTCAGTCGCGCTTTGAGTCATAAAAATCCCCATCATGGGATTTATTGTGCACAAGAACAGGATCAAAATGGAGAAAATCATTCCTGGTACACTTACACCCTAATAGAACGATTTAGCTGAAAAGATGATCATAACCCTCACTGAACATGCCAGGAGCATGAGATTGCACGTTAGATTGCCAAAATCAATTTGGGTTGATGCAATTAACACCGCAACATTTCTGGTCAACAGAGGACCTTGAACCACTTGATTACAAAATACCAAAAAAGAGGTGTAGAGTGACAAAGAAGTAAATCTTTTTTTCTTGAAATTGTTTGGTTATCTATCATTTGTCATATTGATTTAGCCAGCAGAAAAAAACTTGATCCGAAATTAAGAAGTGTTTCTTTATTGATTATGGAGATAATGATTTGGTTATCATTTCTGGCGTAACCAAAATGGAAGATCTTTCGGAGCATAGATGTAATCAATGAGCAAGCCTTGTATGAAGACAAGTCAAGCATTTGGAGCTTGAGATTAATGTCTTGAAGTCAAGAAGACAAATGAAGTACCATTGATAGATATTCTTGAATGAGCCAGAAGCAGTAACTTAATATAAAGAAACAATCGCACAAGAAGTTGACCCACAAACTCCGTCGATACCTGAGAGATAGTGCCCTGCACTTCATTATATTTTGCTGACAGGTAAACGCTAACCAGAGACTTATGAAGAAGCAAAGCAAAATGATAATTCGACCAAGTGGAAGTTAGCCATGAAGGATAAGATAGATTCACTGTCGTCAATCAGACATGGGAGCCGACAGAACTTCCGGAAGGCATGAAGGCGGTACACGTGTGGGTTTACCCATTAAAAGAAGAGTATGATGGTAGAAAAAGATAGAAGGCCGGACTTGTTGTAAAAGACTTTCGACAATGGGAAAACATTGATTACGTCGAGATTTTCTCTCAATTGGTGAAATTACTACTATCAGAACAGTACTCGGATTAGTGACAAAGAAGATTTGTATCTGGAGCAATTAGATGTAAATACAACATTCCTGCATGCCATTTGCATGGATTTTGCTGATTTATAACCTTCTGAATAAAATTCCTGCTAAAATATTGTCAAGTTTGCTTACATGATAAAATTTGTTTTAGGATAATATAAGTCATCCGAATAAAAAAACCGTCTCGATAAAATAAGTTTGTTCGGGGAAAATAGCTCTTCCTGATAAAATTAGTTATCCGAGTAAAATGGCTCTTCCGGATAAAACAAGTTGCCGGATGGAATAATTTGTTCACTTTAAAACATTTACCATTTAAATGGTTCACCGCGTTTATATATTCATCGCTTAAATGTGCAACAGGTGAAGATTCACCGCTTAAATAATATACCGAATAATATATACACTAGATAATGATATGTCGGATTACTAATGTAAATTAACATACGTATGCAGCGAATAAAATTCACCTTTCGTAGAAGAAAAGATTCCAACAGAAGAATATAGACATCCAGTAAAAGTTGAACAAGGAAGTTTTCATCGTTACAGAATAAACGATTCCAGCAAAAGACTATCTAGATCTACAATATACAAAAAAGTTACCGGATAAAATGGATCATCCCGATAAAAGTATTTCCGGTTAAAATAGGTTGTTCGGATAAAAGATCTTCCACATGGAACAGGTTATCCGTATAAAAAGTTCTTCCAATAAAATCGTCAAGGGTTATCCAGATAAAGAAGAGTGTTCGGCAGAATAGTCTGCAAAGTTATCCGGTGAAAGAAGATCGTTCTGATAAGATAGATTGCAAGGTATCCTGATAAAGAATAAGTTCACCGCTCAATGTGGGTTGTCTGGATAATGACTAACATATGTACGTTAGTAAAGTTATCCGGATTAAGAGGAAGTTCACCGTCTAGTGTGCAAAATTTATCCGGATAAAGAAGATCATCCGGCTAAAAGAAGAAGTTAGCTGAATAACGTAAAGTCAACAAAATGCAAGCATTTGAAAATTTCAGGTTGTTACATGAGGGGTCACGATACACCCTCCATGGTTGAGTCAGACCCTTAAAAACCAGCGATAACAAATAAATAAAGAGATAGGCACCAAACTGAACACGGAGCAAGGGTACCATAGGAGGCTGGGACCTGAGCAAGGGATGAAGATAGGTAGTGGTCTCAGCTAGGTTGAAGGGAAAAAAAGGTTGAAGATGTCTAAAACACAGAATAGCGTTACCACAGGGTCTAAAAGTTAGGAAAAGGTCCGGAAATGTTTGCATGAACATAGGTATGATTACATATGGTAATTAGAATTGGGGGAGTAATTGCGTGCGAGTTTGTTCTGCTTGAATTAAAGATGTCTCATTTCTGTTTAACTGCTTTGAACCGTTGTGACACTATGACATGCAAATTTTCTGCATTATATAATTTTTTAAGTTTTCGTATTTTTCTCAAGACTCTGTACTAATTGAATTATAAATTTTTGTTTGAAAATAGCTTATATTTTGATCCTTATTCCAACACCATATTCGATTACACCAATGCGATGGCGGATTTGACGTCAAGGACTGTAAGCTGTATTACTTTGAGACACACATTTGATTTATTCTCATAATTCTTTTTTTGAAGCTTTTCTTCTTTGACAAACAGCTGAGGACTATCATACCGGCTCACTTGTCTTTCAAAGATGACCAAGGTAGACTTATAAAGATTTCTATGCACATTAAGATATCCCAGAATCAATGTGTATCAATAATTGTACATTTAACTTCCACATTCTCTTTTTCAGCCAGAATTTTACGGGGATTGAGACTTGCAGCTCGTCTTGACTTATCGTTTTCAAGGGAGGTTGAGGCTGCTATCTGTAAACTCTTTTCATCTGTTGCTGGCCTTAGCAAGGTAATTATGATTTATGAAATTTGGTAGAATATCTATGTCCCGGGATATCTGTCCAATGGATTTTGCTTATCATTTCTTCATGTTGTATTTGAATTTACACTTGTTTCTCCTTGTGATTCTCATGGTTAATAACTTTTCACATGTGCAAAACTTCCGCCAATAAATAATGTTGGGACCAACGAAAATTTGTTTATTTAGAGAGCTATTCGATAATCATAAGCAATAATATATTTATTTTAAAGAGTTTTTTTCCATTAAGCAAACATAAGTTTAATTATACAAAAATCATTGTGATTTTATTATTGTTTATATCATATCCCTTGAACTAATATAAAAACTGAAATCCACTATACATATTTACAAAAACAAGTGATCTATTGTAGTTCTATAGTTGCCGTACTAGGAGCACGATCAAACCGTGACACTCCGAATGCTATATGTTTTAAAAGCTTGGAATTGCGTTTTACAATTAGATTTATATTTCACCGAAACAACAAATGATCAATCCTATATCTGCTTAATTTTTAATAATATATATTGAATTGATTAATCAAATAAATTTCACCTATAAACAAATAAAATTAAATACCAAAAATAGATAATATTTCGAGAAATACTAATAACAATAGAGATATATTTAATTTAAATGTCCCTAGCAATGCTTATAATTTTATTGAATAATTGATTTATGATATCAGCGGACCTATAGATTTATATGAGATCATCTGAAAGTTAGTAAATTTATAATTATTAATTTTGTAATCTACCCAAGTTGGGTGAGAAAAAAATTATTTTAGAGACGTTTATCGAGTATTACTATACAGAGATTTTCATGACCACTATCTTTTCATGATCGGAGAACTTCTCGAAATGACTTAATTTTTTCCTTCAGTCTAGAATACATCTGGAGATGAACTATATGCTATCATATGGAGCTGCAGAGCCGTCTCTCCTTTTGCTCAAAAGATTCAATTTACTAGAGATTTTGCTGCCATTTAATGTAAGCTGATTTTATATTTTTTCCGAAAACTTAATTCCTTAGATTTGAGCATCTGATATGGTATCAAAATATTGTAGGCCGCATACCTTTCGGAACAGGCAAAAAACGGACTTGGCCTACGCTCCTCAATGCTAATGGTTAGCTCAGTTTGCATATTGCAGCATAGAATTCGATTTTATACATGTGTCGTGCGTATTCACATCATCTTTGTTTCTGTCCTGAGTTATGTAATTATTTTGTTTTCGCTTTGCCTCAATTATTATCTTTTTCAATATGTGGTCATATAGTTTGTTTATTCCCTTTCAGAAGTTATTTTCCAATTTGGATAAGTTGATTACATGTGATCGTCCTTGTGATGAACGTTTGTGGTAAGTGGTTCGATTTAATAATTTACTTTATGCTGGCGTAATGCACTTCATGTTCACACAGTTTGCGGGTTTTATCTTATTAATTTTTCTTCTGAACTCTGGGCTATCAGATTCATGGGGACATACGCAGCAGTAATTTTTACATTTGACTGTTAGATTGGTTGTGAGATCTAGTAAACTTTTCTCTTTATACCAATTTGTCTAAACATCTTTAAGTGTGAAGCATTTAGAAGGGCTGCTGGGCAGACAAGACATCTCAATATTCTCATTTTCTAGGACAAGAAGTTATTCCCCATAAGTTTTAAGGTATAGATGCCTGTGGCTAGAAAAGCACTACCTTAAGCTACAATATGAAGAAACATATACTGATAACATTTGCAAGTAGATAGCCGTATTTCTTATCCAAACCAAACTAGATAAAAGAAAGTTCCACCCTCCTTGAAAAGTAATTGTTAGAAGAAAATAAGGGCTGCATTAATTGTCATTGATTAGAAGCTTGTTTGAACACCAGGGATTTCCTACAATTAACTATTTTGACCTTGTTTGGTCAATGGTCGGGCATCACTGTACCTAGCTTTTTGCATGTTTAGTCAAAGTATGTGTTAAACTAACTGGATAATTAAATACTTTGCTCGTCTACTGGATTTTGAGATATGGATGACTCATATTATTGTCATTCTTATTAGATCACTAAGTACCATCCCTCGAAAAAAGTTTTTGACAATGTAAGCACATAATTTACTCACGAACGAGGACTGTTGACCCTTTGAAACATAGCACTTTGCATCCTTGAGTCCTTGAAGGATTCAATTGTAGTTTTGGGAGGCCGATTTCATCGAGGTCAGTTTTTTCATGCCGGGAATTTTCCTCACGAGCATAGTGCTATCCTAGTGAATTGAATGTGATCAAATTATTATTTATTGGTTTAACACGCTATGTTTTACTTTAGTGTCATCTTTGACATTGTTTTTAGTTTTCCTGAGTGGGCAAGTAATGAACTTACCTTATTAAAGTATTTTGTTTTCTGCTGATCATTTTGTGAGCAGAATTCAATTCACGGAGGGAACTTCTTTTCCATATTAATGTTATTTCTGTGGTTGCTACATGTTAATGTTTTTGGTTATCCAAGACTTGATCCAGAAGTCATACCTTTATCATCATGAATTGTTTCTCAAGTATCTCTGAAACATGAAAGACTGTACCAAATCACATTTCCGTTCTCTTCCTAAAATAGTTTGATAAAAAATTTAGCTCATTATTTGTCTAAGGTTATTAACAGTTAGATAACCTTATCATTTTAATGTTTTTCTTGGTGTTTAATGCGACAGGGTCGCTTTATTGGCATTTCACCTGGCACTGTTTTGTAATCCTCAAAATGTTGCTGTGGTTTTGTCTCTTGCGTCCTTTTTTTGTCACGGGACATGGGAGGAAAGTGCTAATTTTGCAAGACAACATGCTCACGTGGCGAGAATTTATGTCCCTGAAATTGTAGCTGGTTTTGATTTCCTATCAGATGATGAAGTTGCAGAAAGAGTTGCTAATTTTTCTGTGCGACTGAAAGAATCTGTTGATGTTTTCACCAGCATGGACTGCCTCTTGAAGTCAATGGCCAGGTTCCCAGAATTTTCATGCTCTGGTTTGGTAAGTAAAACCATTCTTGGTCCTTTCAGGGTCAACTTTACCAAATACCCAGTGTAAGGGTGGCTATGCTAGTTTATAATCTTAAGCCTGTAATTTTACATGCTTCCATGACATTCGGTGCATGTGAATATTTTTATCCACTGATTTTCTTTTTCACTTCTCTCTCAATTCATTTAAATATTATGGCTTAAGTAGATTGAATCAATACAACCCTCAAAAACTCCATTTAAGGTCCAAACAGAAGGAATTGTGTGAGATCAGCAATCGTTTGATGGCACATGAATTAAGAATCGCGCTGCGATTTCATAGAGTTGTTTTTTGTACCTTTTATATTACTAAATGAGCTGCCCTGACCACTACTTGATTGATATGGAAGTCTTAACCAAGAATCTGGAAGTTCGTTGAATATTTTCTTTAGAGTTCTTATCCGTGAATGTTAATGCATATAGAAGATAAACTGAGGTTACGAAGTTAACTTTTAAAGCAAAATTGCTAAACTTGATTAACATTTGATCCTGGTCTCCTCTCTTCCATAACTACTCAGTCAATCCCTTAAATTTAATCTCTTTGATTTCTTCTAGTATTTAGAACTGTTTCATTGGAAACACAAATTTTTTTGCCCTTGCCCTTCATGACAAATATTACGATATGGTGTTGCATTACCTTGCATTTTGCTAGTGAAACGTTCTGTAAAATGTAAACTATTAGGACTATGAATTATTTGGAATGACAATTACAACTATTAGTAATATCTAAATGACTTGATTTACAAGAAAAAACGTAAAGTCTTTCTCCCCAGATGGAAAAGAACTCTGGTAAGTTTAGAACTCTAACTCGAACAGCACACAGCAGAATGAAGAAAAAGTGATGAATATCTGCAATTTAAAAGAGGTAACGATTTTATACTAGGAAAACTTGCAGAATAAGAAAAACAAAGACACTGAAGTAAACTCTGCATGCTCAAGAAGGAAATCCTTCTTGCCCTGACAAAGGTAGCACCCATAAAACTAAATTCTCATCTCTCTCTCAAAGTACCCTCACCCTTCTTTTATATCTCATGGCCATGTATACAGTCTTGAGTCTACTGCTCTCTACTACAGTGTGCTTCTTTAGGCCTTCTTTGGTAGGCCTCATAGATTATGAGCCTCCTCACTCGTTCTTTGTTTTCTCTTCGGGCTCAGGCTCGGGCTCATTAATCTTCCGTGACAACTCCATGGTTTTTCACTATTTTCATATATACATATCTTTTATTACATATCTTTGATATCAAAGTGAGTTCAAGAAAAAGGTGAGTTACATGTGATATAGATTCAGAAAAACTCTTGGGTATTTATCTGTGGGACGGTTTTGTATTTCAGGTTTCAGTTCCTCGAAAATTGGGGCAACGGGTCAAAGATGTTTTTGACGTTCTGTTAGAAGATGTCAGATCTTTGAAGGCTTACAAGAAAGGTAGAGATGTAGGCTATGGCTTGCTGAAAGCAGGAGACATTCATGAGATTAGGTTTGTGCTTGGTAAAATAATAATAAACACTCTGGTTTGTGGTGCTACCAAAGACATGGCTGAAGGTGGAGAAGATATCATACCATCAGTCGATCCACTGCAAAATTTTGAAGTTCATGAAGAGATTCGGGATAAAAACATGCATGGTATGCTAGAATCTAGTTATAAGTTATTGCCAGACATTGATAGCAAAGTAAGGTTGTTGGGGGAAAATGTTGTTATAGAGGTCGAGGATAAACTGACTGGAAGATCAAAGACGACTGTTACCAGCCAGCTAAATCCGTTAGTTGAAAATAAACAAGATTTGTCGAAGAGGAACTGCCAAGATGTCACTAGTAAATGTCACAAAGTATCTAGTGAAAGTAAAGGCCATTTACTGAAGGATTATAGATGCAAGGATTATGGAAAGTCAAAAACTTTTCAACTACCAGAAAACACTGTATCAGAGAAATACAAGACAATATCGCCGACGCAGAGGATTGATGAAGACAAGCAAGTGACAGCCAAGGTACCAAGAGCTGTTGGGACATTGCTTTCTAAGCTGTTCAAGTGACCGTCGCTCCAGTAGCATGTTGAACACTTGTTCCCTCGTGTTCCGTTGGTTATTAGGGAGATAAGTCGTTTGTGCTATTGTCCACATGGTTATTAGGGAGATAGGTTGTTTGTGCTATTGTCCACATTGAAAAGTGCATGCGCTTGATTGATGAATCCGTCAAGTGCAAGGGAACTGGCTGCCTTAAAATCCCATTTTTAAACTAACGCTTGACCACTAAGAAACTTCATTTCAAAAAGCTAGAAATAGATGCATATCTGCTATGAACTTGATCAAAACGCAGCAGTTCTTGCTCAAACTGATCATTTTTTTGAAATATGAGAGATATGCAAGTACGACGTTGGGAAATGAAAAATTTGCAACTGACATTTGAAAATGTCTTACCATGTATTATGTATTGTATTTATTTGATTTTAAGTCCTGTAATTAATGAGGCGACGATTACTTCTTATCTTCTCCAATTTGAAAATGCTTTTTCTCGTTTATTTTTTACGGATAAAAATAACCTAGTTTGCCCTATATTTTGGTCAAATAACCTTAAAATTTGTTATTTGGTCAATGATCTTCCCTTTTAGTTAGAGCTGTCAAAATGAACCAAGCCCGTCGAGTTAGCCTGCCCCGCCATGAAAATTGGCGGGTTGGGTTTGTAAATTGATCGCCCGTTTGGAGGCGGCCCGAAACGGGCTGGCCCAAACGGGTCACGGGTTAGAGCGGAGCGGGGCGGGACGGGGCGGCCCGCGGATTTTTCTTAAACAAATAAAATGTATATTCCTGGCATCATGGAGTGGAATGAAGGGAAAAAGCTTGCCGATAAACTGTTATCGACAAAGGATTCTGCTCATATGTATGCTTAGTGATTAACCGAGCTTGCTGTGGCACTTGGATTTGATGGTTGGCTGGTAAGCTAATCTTTTTCTGCGTTTATAATTTTGATCTTTGTTTTGCATTTATCTTCTGATACTTTCTTTATTGAATTTTGAGTCTTTCCCACCCTTTTTTTTGTCAACAAGGTGTCCATTAAGGGAAGCCCTTTTAATTTATCGGCAAGATATGTAATACATATTCAGAGATTATAAAGAAGATAGAACAAAATCGAAATTTTGAGCCATCAATGAATTGAAGTAGGTTTATTCATTTCTTCCTCCACAAGGTTGATATACAGAAGATTTAGTTCCCAGTCTCATCTTTTGACAGATTAATATGTAAGTCACTTTGGATCCTGGCCAAATACCCAATCTCAAAGAATTTGTCAGCCATTTCAGCCAGACTACGCACTCTTCATTATCTGGTTCCCTGGTTATATGATTCATTCATGAGTTAACAGATCAAACGAAGCATGCTTGGTATGAACCTAAACAAAATGTGTAGCTGAAATCAGCTACTGTCATCAGCTATATGAAAATCTAACTCAAATTGATTTTGGCATGGTTTGGTATTGTCCATTGCTGCCTTGGGTCAATCAATGAATTGGTAGACTTTGAAACATAAAACTTTTGTACATATATAATCCTGGCGGGCCGGCCCGCAAGCCTGCCAACCCGAGGCGAGGCGGGGGCGGGGGGGGGGGGCCCGCAAGCCTGCCAACCCGAGGCGAGGCGGGCATCAGTTCAGCTTTTGAAAATCATATAGTTCTTGCATACGGTGCTTCCCAAAAGCTGGTTTTGTTTTTCAAATTTAAAACTCCTGCTGTTACGTTGTTTTTGTTGTAACAGTGTAGGGAGAGTTTTATTTAAAATATTGGGAAGACCAGCAGATTCGAACTCTTTTTGATTCCCACAAAAAGGGAGAGAGATCATGCATCTATTATTTAAGGTTTTGTGTAAATCAAAAAGGGAGAGATTGATGGATCTGTTTACACAGATCCAGTTCTGAGTTTTGAATTACACAAAACCTGTTATTGTGTTTCTAATGTCTCTACTAAGTGTGTAGATGTTAGCTGGATTTACAACAGAAGAAGCTAAAGCCGATACCATAGCAGACCAAGAGCTGAAATATTGTGCAGAATAGGTTTTTCTATTCTACGAATGTGATTACATCTCATTTTGATTGTTAGACATACCATATACTTATTTTGTAGCAAATATGTATTAAATATATCACAGTTTCTCATATATCTCAATAGTCAGTACTAATGGAATATGTATTGTGTTGGTACCAGTTGTTTTGTGCCTTTTAATTGTTTAAGGAAAACAAAGAGATTACAACATGGCGTGAATGAGAGAGAGTTTCATTTTCACTTCAATTGTTTCAGATACTCAGAAAGTTTTCCTGAACAACAATCTGGTGTGTTCATAAGTACACCAAAAAAAAGAAACAACGTAGTTTCTGTCTACCCACCAACAACATACACTACTGCTGCAGAGTTACAATATCCAGCCAGTAGCAAAAAATTTTCCAGTGAGTAGCAATACAACATCCAGCCAGAAGAACAAATCTCAAACTGATTTATGAATCCCAACAACAGCCAGTAGTGCTGCAGAGCAACGTTGTATCCCAATTCTCTGCTGCAGAGCTTGTAGTAGCAATGTAAACCACCAACAATTCTTCCGGTTCCATCTACGACCTATAAGAACACCTATTCCTGTTCCATTTGCAGAATACAACAAACCATATATCACATTATCTTAACTTCCCGAAAGAACAATAATAACACCTATTCTTGTAATAATAAACTCAAAACATGAGTTTAACATATACTCAACCAACGGCATTCTTTGATTATTAAAGTGATGACTTAAAAAATACAAATAAGTCAATACATAGAATAAAAAACTCCAGAAAAGCATCATTCATGACCGCAAGCCGTGAAGAGGATATTCAAATATCACCGATTCCGCACTCATTAATCCAACTGTAAATTCCAATCACAAACCATAGACTATACCAAAAAGAAAACCAATTAAAAGTTAAACAACTCTGAATCAAAATTAGCTAAAAAACTCTCAACTTCCCACCAAAAACACCAAATTCCATCCCAGCTCAAAGAAAACTTTTATCTACTTTTTTCGAACTCGCCCAAGATTCCTAAGATCCAGCAGAAGGCTTTGAAGACCCTTGAAGTTAAAAACAATCTCACAACAACAGGCTCAAGTTTCTGCACACAAATAACACCACGAACTCATAATCTTGAAGGGATCCCACGTTATTTTACAAGAATTGAAGTCCAAAACGAAATGAGCGACGAAGAGACCTAGCTTGAATTTTTCTTAAATGGAGCTCACAGATTGAACAACCAGAAGTGCCAAGCGGCTCAGTACTTGGAAATTCAAGATTTTTCTTACTAAAACGAAACCAAAACGAGCTACTACGAAAAGGGCTAAAAAAGAACCTGATGATCACACCACCAAAAGACACGCATTACAATAAAGAATTCGAGATTTACCACACTTGACCTTTTTAAAATCTTGCCAATTTAACCAGAAGGTTAAACTGTTAAAGTGACTCTTTGGCTAATCTTCCATGTTTACTTCTTGGAAGGTTCCCAAAGACAGGGATGACTATACCTCAAGTCAAGAAATATAACAAACTACAAATCTGTGCGAACGTCGGAGGAGGGAGGGGAGAGATTTACCAGAGCGAGCTTCCGAGATAAGCGGTGCGAACGTTGGAGGAGGAAGGGTTAAAACTGTAATATTTACTCGGTTTCTTCAAATCAACGTATGTGGATTAATTATACCACATACTTGCGAGGGTTACTTAATCAGGCCAATGGAAGCATTATACCAGACAATCACGGGCCGGACGATTTATACAAACGTGCAAAAAATGAACCAAACGTCGGATTGATTAATAATCCTAAGTTTATCTGCGTACCAAACGCAGCCTTACATTTGTTCTTTCCTGTACTCCTCCGCGACCTTACGCCTGAAATTTGCATGATTAGAAAAACAATGACAACACAATCATATAGCAATATCTACGAATATGTGTATCAACGGAGCAGATCCATGTAATTTTTTTAAATTTTTGGAACACTATGCGACTGAAGCGGTCATATACCAAAGCAAACAACAGATGTTTTTCATGGAAAGAAATGATCCAAAATGAGAGTCAATAAGGGAAAATTCTCAAACCTATAACTCTCCAGCTCCCGCTCCCTTTTATACATGTTACTGTTGAAAGATAAAGTTTCTATGAGAACTAGGGGAGTTCGCACTTCACAAGCATTGGAAAAGTTTATACACAAGATTACGTACCAATATTCTCCAATCCTGCAAATATTTAAGGGCCATGTTAAAGATAAGAACAAAGAGGACTGACAGAATATAGCAAGTAACAGTGGAATTACATACACTGTATCAAGCAGCAACCCAGAAACCAAGCCGGCGGTAAAATTTGTCTTGAATCCGGGAAAAAAATGGTTTCTATCAAAATTAACCACACAAGCACATAACCAACACAAAAAATAGGTATGAAAGACATTGTAATAATTGCAAACCTCAAGAAAAAATTCATTAATGTATCTTTTACTAGATTTCTTAAAACATTCCACCGATTACAGTAGCTACAAAAGCAGGCACTTATCTCATGAATATCATAATACCAAAACAACATTCTTACCGAATTTCCTGGGAAAAAATTATGTCTGCGAATTAGATGATAATCATACCCGAATAAATACATTGGAACTCCCCGGAGTGCGTCTGTAAATAAAAAAGAAGATAAAATAAAAACACTGCCCGAATATGACGGCGGATGGTGGTGACTGGCGAGAGGCTCGAGCCGTGGGGCGATGGATGTTGAGTTCGACGATGGTGGTGGGAGGAGATTGAGGCGGAAGAAATTGACGACTGCAGGTTACTTGGGGCGAAAGATGTTATTTTTATTTAAATTTCTATTTTGCGGAAAAAGTAAAGGTAAATTATGAAAAACTACCTAAATCATAAATGATTTTGTTGTATTGTCCAATCTTGACTCTTGAGTCAGAATGTTGGTTTTCGGTCCGTAATACAACCCAAAAAAACTTGTTTCCACTCCCTATTAACTGTAATTGACTATTTTGCCTCCAATACCCATAATCGATCGATTTGTGCAGGCCTCCTCATTTCCTCACTACAATCCATGATCTCACCACCTTCCCGGTCGCATTGATAATCGTTCAATCCAGTCAAATATTTTTCCGATTCCTCACAAGCATCCCCGATTCCTCACCACCACCACCACCGATTCGATCGATTGTTTCCACCACCAACACCCTCGATCGAGCAACCACCGGAAAAAAAAAAATCTTCTTTCTACACTACAGTACCCCCACCACCAGTCGAAGGAGAATCTCGAACCCGATCAGGCAACGACACTGTTGTACAAAACCCCCGATCGATGAGCTGCCCCATAGGAAAACAGTAAGATTTTTTATTTGTATGTTTTACTCGTTCGGTGTTGTATCGTTCAAACTAATTTACATTGACACTTCTTCTATATTGTAAATAAACTTTCTTTTGAATACATTGGCCCACCAAATTAGTCTAACAATTTCTGTTCAAATTTTTATAGTTGCTTATCGTTGCCTATACATTTGCAGATCTTCAGAAATCAACTCTTAAATAATTGGTGAATGATGAAATTTGGGCATATCAAAGAGATGTGAGTCCGGGTGCATATCGGGCACGTGTCGCTGCCACCATAATAACTCATGCTAATGTGTTAGTTAAATTCAGCTAGGGAAGATATGTAGTTTGTTGTGAATGCAAGAATATGCAATGTATTTGGTTATATGTTTTGCAAAAACACATGCAGGATTTGATTTGTAAATGATGCAGTGTATTTTGGTGCTATGTTTTGCGAGAATACATTGGGAATTTGATGTACAAATTATGTCGTGCATTTTGGGGCTATAATTATGTTGTGCATTTTGCAGAATATACAGGGTACATATCATACTTTTAACACTAAACAAAATAATGTAGTACATACTCGATGGAATCCAGTACATGATACAAGATATACGGCACATATGCATCTTGATCCAAGACACTTATTGTAATGACTAACTTTTTCGAATATCAATTATAATAAGTTTGGGGTTCGAATATCAATTATAATAAGTTTGGGGTTCGAATTGAATGATACTCAAAATTTGTATTTGGTCCAAAAACAATTAACCAAGTACTTCTGAACTAAACTGCGAAATTTTAGATTTATTTCGAACTTAGCAACAGCTTATAACTTATAAACTGTACGGAATTTAAACAAACAACTACAAATTGATTGCGCTCGGGATACAGAGACTTCGTATGAAATATCTTATCTAAGTTATGCACAAACTGAAAGGAAAAATTCAGATCACGACTAGAAAAAAATAACTCAATGCTTTTAGGATATGCAGAAATTGGATTAAACTTTGCAAAATAATTTGTTCAGTTTACAGAGAATTGTATATGTCATAACTAATACAAATTCGATATGAACTGAATTAACTCAAACTGAACTGAATAAAACTATGAAATCTGGCTAGCAAGGAAACAAATGTCCACGATAAACACCCTCGATCTGATCCAGCTCGCACCAACCAGCAACTTCTAAACCTGATCACCTGCACTTAGGAAAACTAGTGAGCCTAGATCCAGCAAATAAATCTGGAAATAACTAAAGCAGACAATATACGCATAACAATAACTTTACTGTAATTGAATGCTCAGAAACTGATAGATCTTGAAAGCTGAACAACTCGTAAGTTGAATAATGAATACTGTAAACTGGTAAACTGAAACTGAGAATTTAGAAAATGAGAAAGTATAAACTGCACGTGCTTGAAACATACTTAAAAACGTTTAAACTGTAAACTGTAATCTGTAAAGTTTAAGATGTAAACTTTAATCTGTAAAGGAAGTAACTTTATCTTTCTTGAATACTCAGTTATATAATAACTCACATTATTCCTCATTTTACCCGGTGAAGTGTGATCGAAAGCTCTTTGTTGGATCTATGTTTACAGATCAAAATCTTAATTTTGTCATCTTTTATTATTCTACTAACGGTTTACATGCGATGTGCAGTTGCTAGTCTGGAGCAGACAAGGAGATGTCCAAACTGGAACGGTAAGGGGACGCCTAAGCTAGTCCAGTTGAAGATATCTATGCTGGAACAGTGAGGGGACGTCCGAACTGGTACAACAGAAGAAATCCAGATCGCAGAGAACATCAAGCTGGTTCACCAGCTTGGTGCAAGAGTAGTTCAGGGATCAAGCGTCGTGAAATTCAGTAAAGAGCAGAACTGTTCAAGTGCAGATCAAGTGCAGTTTACAAGTACGGTGTTCAAGTGCAGATAAGAGTACAAGCGCAAAGATCAAATACAGATCAGATCTCAGAGCGCAACAATAATCAATTCAGCATAGGAAGTTCACTCTAGTGAAAGCTGAATCAGAACTGATTAAAAGATCCCAAGGAAAAGGGATATAATCACTGGTGCAAGATTGCAGCTCTTCGAGGATAAGGTTTAAAGTACCTTCGAAGAGCTGTCTCAAGCAACCAGAAGAAGATCGGTGTACTTGCGATGGTTTGGAATAAGTGTCTGAATGGAACAAGATAACAAGCAAGTACACATAATCAAAGAAGAGCAGCTCAGAGAAGCTCTTGATGAGAAGAATAGAGTCAAGCTAGTGAAAGGACAAACCAAATCAGAGAAGAGAAAACCTGATCATGGATCTTGGCAAAGTGGATGCTTGAGAGATGGGTTTATTGTGGATGATGTGGAAGATGAAGAAGAAATGCGGAGGCAGGACTCTGTGAGATGTTTGACGAGCTCGAGGTGACCTCCGTAGATGGAGATGAGGAAGAATCCGAGAGCAGAGGATCACATGCTGTTCGATACCAAAGGAATCATGGAGGAAGATTGCTATAGTGAAAGAAGAAATTAGCTGGGAAACAAGCTTAGAAGCCCAACAATGTTCAAGAGCAGTACAATTGAAGAAGAGACCAGCTCAAAATAGCGAACAAACCAGCTCGAAGCAAAAAGACAAACTGGTTAAGGTCAAACCAGCTTAGCAAGCAAAGCAGAGTTCAAGAGCAGAATTGGACAAAACAAGCAAAGCGACTTGACTTTACGAAGATTGCTTATCAGTTCAAATTGATTTGCTATGTTGTCTTCTCAGTACAGTGATCACGTGCTTAAAGTGAAGAAAGCCTGCAGAATCATTAAGAGAAAGGACACAAAGTAGAGCCCAACAAACAAATCTGGAAATAACTAAAGCAGACATTATATGCATAACAATAACTTTACTGTAAATGAAAGCTCAGAAACTGATAGAGATTGAAAGCTGAACAACTCGTAAGTTGAATAGTGAATACTGTAAACTGGTAAACTGAAACAGAGAACTTAGAAAATGAGAAAGCATAACTGCACATGCTTAAACATACTTAAAAACGTTTAAACTATAAACTGTAATCTGTAAAGGTTAATCTGTAAACTTTAATCTGTAAAGGAAGTAATTTTATCTTTCTTAAATACTCGGTTATATAATAACCCATGATATTCCTCATTTTCTCTGGTGAAGTGTGAACGAAAGATCTTCTTTAGGTCATATATTCTCTTGATCAAGCTTAACTGGTTCCAGGTGGAGCGGGACCCAACGACACTTTGTCGTTGTCCACACGCCCTAGTCTTTGACTCTATTGGCAGGGCACTTCGATCCGTCGATCGATTACCACACACCCTCTGTTGGCAGAGCACTCCGGTCCGTCGATCGATTACCACAGACCATTTATAGACCTTCTTATATTCGTCACATTTCACAAAACTCTTTTGAAATACACTTCCTTCCCCCCCCCCCCCCAACAGAATAGATTAAAGGATTATAGTTCCCCAGATGATAGCTTGATCAAGCGACCCGACCTAAGTAGGAGCTTCAATATCATACAGAAAGGATTTATGGGTTATTTTATAACCGCAATGTTGTTTAAATGCTTACTTCCTTTAAATTAAAGCTTATGTTAATTTTTGTATGAGCTTTGTTATTATCAGCGTTACCTGCTGAGCCCATAGGCTCACTAGCTTTCATGGTTGCAGGTAACAATGATAGTTGAGAGTTGGGACAGCGCGAGCTGGACGGATCGGGGAAGTGTGTCTATTAGCGGCCTGTGTTTCCATGCTATTTCATGATGATTTATTGTTAATTTCCGCGATGAAAACAATGATGTAACAGATTATTACATTCCCACATGTTTCCAAAACAGATTTTGAATCGTCTGTGTTGAGAATTTTTATGACAGTAGTTATATTTTAGCTTGGTTTACTCTAAACTGTTTTCACTCAAGATTTTGTTTTCTTTCCGTTCGATCAGTCCGTGTTAGTCGTTTTGATTGTATAACCCAGGGCTGAATTCCCTTTCTTGAACCAGCACACCTCGCATGCTGATTTTATCCCGAGCCCAGCTTAGGTCCCTTCCAGACCAATACAGTATCTGCGAGTAAAAAGTTTGTTCCGTTTATCATATAAGACTCTCAAATCATTTCTTCGCGCTTTAGACATCGTTTTTCCCGAAATCGATGGACTAGGGCGTGACAATTTCTCTTCCTTTAGAATTTTGAGATAATTCAATTATTAAATATTTTGACTCAAAAAAAATTTCGATAACAGTAATTTATCTTGAATCCGTAGACAAATACAATATCAATAAAATAAAAAAAATGACATAAATGGAAAGCTATTAAAATATTATTAACCATAATTATAAATACAAAATTAGACAATAAAAGTTGTGTACTTTAAAATTTCAAGACAAATAAAATATCTTAAGTTTTTTTAAAATTTCGAGACCAGCATTATTTTTAATCATTTAAAATTTCGAGACAAATAATTTAAAACTTGACAATTTAAAATTTCGAGACAAATCCTTGGTTCTAAAAGTTATGATTTTATGGAAAGAGATACTTTGGGAAAAATTATGCTATGTAATGAGATATCAAGTTGTTTTTTATAAGGATCTCTCACTTAAATAACAGCAAATTGACAAGTAATTCGCGAATGAATTAATGTTGAATATAAAGTATCAGTTTCCTTAACATAAATTTTTGTATAAGAATATAATAAGGTTCAAGTACTTTTAGTATTTTGGATATTTTATTGAATTGTATTTTGTTTCATTAGAAAAGAAATTGTCCAAGTGAGGAAAGGGTATTTTGGGAAACAATTGATGCAGCCACCAGTGCTTCTACTTCATAGTCACTTCGTCCTAAATATGTAGGGTATATTTTATTTCTTTTCCATCTCCTTATATAGCCAAGTTTCCATATTAATCTATTATTTACAAATCTACCCAGCTTAATTTGCTTAGTTCAGTATTAAATTTTTTCATTTAAAAGATGAATTTACAAATCTTCCCCGATTTAATGTGCTACGTTTAGTATCCAATTTTATCATTTAATAAGGATAGAAGGAAAATTACCTTATAAAATTTAGATTTTCGTATATATTAATATGTGCATAAATACACAAAAACCTAAACTTATGCAATGAAAAATAACAATGTGAAGAATGGCCGAGGCATTACCCAGATCAGTTCATCTTTCAGCTACCAAAGTTCTTTATAAGCTTAAACTTTTATCACTCTATTTCATTATTTTTGGAGTAAAATCTACAGTATATGAAAGTTTTATTGGAAGAAAAGTAAAAAAGGGGTGAGGTTTTTAAACCTCGTCCTGTCCATTGACCAAAAATATTTTTATAAATCTTTGAAATATGAGGATAACAGCACAAACATTTATTTCTCGAATATAAATATATATGAATGAATGAAAATATCTGAACGAGACAGGGAAAGAAAGAAAACACCCCACGCACGCACCCACAAATACAACTGAGCAAGAAAAGGAAAAAACGACGACTCGTTGAGTTCTACAACCATTGTTCCCTTCCCACCATCCTCCGTCGGAGGTGATCCGCCACCACCAATTGCTCGACTCGAGCCCCTCCAGATTGCCTATTTATGGGTTCTTCGTTATCAAATCTGACCGAAAACGGGTCGGGCAACGGGGTTCCGGGGCTTGGTGACATCCCGGAGAGCTGCGTGGCGTGCGTGTTCCTCTATCTTACGCCGCCGGAGATATGCAACTTGGCTCGACTGAACCGCGCCTTCCGCGGTGCTGCTTCATCCGACGCCGTTTGGGAGTCCAAGTTACCTTCCAATTACCACGACCTCCTTTACCTCTTGTCCAATTCACAAGTCTATCAAGCACTATCCAAGAAAGACGTTTTTTCTCTCCTCTCCCGCCCCCTGCCCTTTGACGATGGCCACAAGGTACTCTGGTTGATTTCCCTCACTAATGTGTGATTGGGGAAAATGGTGCTTTGGTTCCTGTTTGCTCCTGCTAGAATTAGAAATTAGTTTACTTGCAGCTACTTTATTTGTAATACTGATTTGGGCTGTCATTTTTCATTCATGGGTTCAAGGATGTATAAATATTTTGTTTGATAATGTGGAGAAATTTGTTGTTGAGGATTGGTAAAGTTATATTCCACCTTCATTTCTGGAGCTATGTTTGATGTTCCTCTGCGTAAGGTTTCCATAGTTATCGGTATGATTTCCTGGTAGTGGTGATCATTTGGTATCTCAGTTCCAACACTTTAGTATAACTTTATTTTGAACAGAAATTGCATATGGGTTGTGCATCTACTTCATCAGACAGTATACTAGTTTTCATGGGTGATCTTTACTGTTCTTATTTTACTTTGATGGAAGTATGAAGCTCTAGTAGCTTCAAACTGGTCGATATTGACTATTGAGCCATGGCTAGAATTACTTTCTTGTATTTTTTGGTACGGGGTTTCACTTTTCAATCTAGTATTTGTATTATACTCATATTCTCACGGGGACCTACAGGTAGCATGGGTGGATAGAGTTACTGGGAGGGTTTGTGTGTCTATATCGGCCAAGGCTATGGCAATTACAGGTATTGAGGACCGGAGATATTGGACTTGGGTTCCAACAGAAGAATCTAGGTTCGTATCCAATCATTTTTGTTGCATGCCACTGAATACCATCTACTTCTGGATATGATGCTGCTATTTGATGGCATGAATGTGGTACTAGTTTCAAATATTCGATTAGTATTGTTTCCGTTAACTTTTGTTTAAATCTTGATGCGCTGTGTGCATGTGTTTGATCTTTCCATGATGAGTGATCTTCGTTGTGGAGTTGCCGCAAACTTCTAGGGAACGAGGTTTCATGAAATTGGATTCCCTTAGATATTATACATGCAAGATGTCGAATCTAGGATACAGGTTTTCCAAATAGGGAGGAAAACCTGAAATGCAGACAGCAGAGTCTCATTGCTGGTACAAGTTGTGAAAAGTATAAGTAGTATTGTTAGGTTGTCTCTTGGTAGCTCAAAGTTCTAAGACCGTCAATAGTCAGAGGTTAAAACCTAGTTACTCTAAATTGAGCTTGTCTTGGGTGATCTTTGTTGTTTGGTGTCTGACTGAGACCAACGTAACCTTATATGCTTTTCATAGTAATAATTATTGTCATATATTACCAGTTTTCTGGCTTTTACGTGACGTAGTGTGTAAATGTATAAATGCATTCTTGAGCCATTTCTTATGAACTCGACCTTTTGGTAATGGTTCTCAAGTGAATTAATGGGATTTGTGAAAGTTGTTTGATCCAAAAGTTTTGCTCATTGACTATCGATTTCTGTAGTCTGCTTTGGATGTTCGTTATATTTGTTAAAAGCATGGGGTATGAAAAATGTCCTGTACTTCTCCTTGACTGATGCTGTTAGTGTTAAAAATTAAAACCAATGTGATTCAGTGTTGCTCTTTCATGTTTTTGGGCCCAAAGCTTTTTGGCTCTGAGACTTAGTATACTTAATTGATCCATGCTGCATTGTACTTGCTAATGATGGTAGAAACATAAGTGAATCAATTGTTGAAAGCAGAATTAAGCCACTTTGCTGGACAACACGTTATAAAATTGACTGAACAAGGACAGTTTAATATGTCATCTAGTCGAAGTAATTGATTGAGATATTTTTTTAAATTGCAGCTTAAAAATATTAACGGAAGGTCTGTCCGTTTATACTTTTGTGAAGGTTAATTGCAATTCGATTTTTTCTTAGTTACAATTGGTTTTACCCTCCACTGTTGCCTACCTTTACTAAAACTTGTAAAATTACCTTCTGTAAATTTATCTTCTCATCACGAAATTGTGTCAGATGTGTTTCATCATAAACATTATTGCCAAAACTAACTATGCTACCTTATGATTTAACCATCCGCTTTTGTTTTTTTATTTTTACTTCCAAGTTGGACCAGAATGGAGTTGATTTCAGATTTGACTTGTACTCTTTCTTGTGCTGTTCCTTTCTTGCAGATTCAATGTCATGGCCTATTTGCAGCAAATATGGTGGTTTGAAGTAGAGGGGACAGTAAAATTCCCTTTCCCACCAGATATATACACCTTGTCATTTAGAATTCACCTCGGAAGGTTCTCCAAAAGGCTTGGACGACGTGTTTCCTATTTTGATCAAACTCATGGCTGGGATATCAAACCTGTGCATTTTGAATTGACTACGTCAGATGGGCAGCAAGCATCCAGTGAATCCTTGTTAGATGACACAGGAAATGATGACCCTTATGGGAATCATAAACGTGGTACTTGGATAGAATACAAGGTAGGTGAATTTATAGTCGGCGAATCAGATCCTCCAACGGAGGTTAAATTCTCAATGAAACAGATTGATTGCACTCATTCCAAGGGGGGTCTTTGTGTTGATTCGGTATTGATCATTCCCAGCGAGTTGAAAGGGCGTAGGAAAAAGCTGGCTTTTTGA
Source organism: Dorcoceras hygrometricum (assembly GCA_001598015.1). Classification (NCBI taxonomy): domain Eukaryota; kingdom Viridiplantae; phylum Streptophyta; class Magnoliopsida; order Lamiales; family Gesneriaceae; genus Dorcoceras; species Dorcoceras hygrometricum. Next base: position 177,486 of record KV009368.1, on the reverse strand, counting down.
AGTAAAGGCTCCGATGCATGTATGTATTCTGTAGTTATGTGGCGGATTCTTTTTCAGGTTTGTCATAGGTGTTAGCTTCTGAAAATCATTCAAACTTGGAGGATGTCATCTAAATCTTTTTGCTAGGTATGTGTCCTCTCACCTCCGTTCTTGTAAGTTTTTGTGCCTTCGTAATCGATGCAGTTTTGTTCACTTTTACTTGTACCTAGGATTAGATCTTAAACCCCTCGAATTTTTCACATTATGATCGAAATTCACTTATTATCTTTAGCGGGAAATTAGCATTCAAATTGGCCCTTTTCTTGTTTTTAGCCTTAAAAATTGACTAGTTTTGTAAGTTTTGGCACTTGTTATGAGATAATTAATACTAGAGGTGCTAAGTAATAGAGAACCTTAAAAGTTAAGGGTCCATTATTTGATTGACCAGATTATGGGATGTCTTCTTGAAAGTATGGGTATGAAGTAATTTTTGGTCACAGTTTGTAATTACTAATAGTCCTTAGTACACTTGAAGAGGTCATTCTTTAATTCAATTTGTTTCGTTAGTTATTCCGTCTTGACCAACTTGTCATTTATCAAAATTATTTGAAAATTATGTGGGTCTGAAAATGTATTCTCTTTATATACTGGGCCTAAATGTGATTACTAATTCAGAAGTCGGTTCATTTCATTTTTTTAGGTTTGAAAACATTTGGTCGGATGAAATTATTGAATAGAATGAGTTTAAGTGCGCTTAAGTAAATAATACAATCGATAAGGTAACATGAGACTAACCTTCGAATTGAGCCGTCGGCCCATTCCATCCAGGTCTGACTATCTAAGTTGGGCCCATTCTTACAATTCGGCCATGGATTTTGGTTGAGAACCCAACTCCTGCTAACCCCAATCAAGCCTTTAGTCCATCAATCCAATCCATTAGCTTTCTCCGGGTTTGAGCCCAAACGTAATCCCAAATCTGTCTGAAGTTGATCCTGCTATCCTTGCTGAGTGGAGATTGTACAGCCCAAGAATATTTCCGATCACCGTACACTTTCTTCAATTGATTCGAACATTGGACTTGGTCTTAATCTGGGCAACTCTCCTAGGCAGCGTAAATTGTATGTGGCAATTGGAAACTCATGGGAGAAATTAAAGATCTCGAAATAGGGTTAGAGATCGGATGATTCTCCCTTACACTCAGTTAGATCATTTCTTGTAATTATCCGATGAGACTGGAAGAATTCGGATGTTCGAATGCGACTCCGAACCACGTATAAGCATGAATTGTATTCCGATCGGATGATCAGTAGGGCTGTACGTGAGGATATGGATTTGAAATCCTCGAATTTTAGATTTGTTTCGTAGCTTGCTATGAAATTTTAATCTATCAAATATTAAATTTAAATCTTATATTATACATTTGGTTCGACATATGAGTTGGACTTGTTACAATTAACCAATTCGTTATTTATAAAATATAATCACATCATTAATATAAATTACAGTATTGTTCAACGCATTCTCTTTTATTTATAACTATTATAATTGTAAAAAAGTTTAAAATATAATCTATTACCTTAGTTCAATATTTAATCAATCTAGCCAAGTAGAATGAATGACGTTAAACAGCATATGGATGAATTTGAAATTGTTCTATTAACACGAAATAATACAAAATCGTGTCTTGTCACATATATATACAAGTATTACGAAATCTAAAATTATATTTTTATCCTTATTTCGTAATTAAATTAAACAACTAATAAAGAAAATATGGATATACCGTAGATGAGTAAAAAAATAATATACAAAACGTATAGTTTGTACGACCAAATATAATAATAAAACAGTGACGTATTACACTTGGAATGTCTTGATAATTGAGCGGTTGACATTGCACAAAAATCGAAAACAAAATTGCATACGCTAACCCATGACGCTAGGCAAATAGACGTGCTAACTATGTGAGAATATAATTTTCTATATTTAATTAATTAATTATAATTTTCTGTATTTAATTAACTAATGGTTTCCATCTCTAAATCATTTTCTCTGGCGACTCTTTCCAAATGTATTAAACAACAAATGGCTTGAAAGGGATCGCTCGCAAATCTTATCTTTTTTATTGAATTGAAAATGGCAAGACAGCGGTGTTAGCGCTTAGATAACACTCGCAAACCAAAACCCTTTTGGGCACACAAGGAAGCAACAGCAACCCCCCAGGTATTTGGTCAATTAGGCATTGGCCAACACCACCCCTAATACATCACACAAGCTTTCTTGATTTTTGTATTCTATTATCTAATAATTTTACTTTTTTATTACTGGCTGCTGCAGAAATCCAAGAACCCCATGAATTCATGATTGTGAATCATCTTGATGCTTTTGTCTATGCCGACAAAGCCTGAGAAAAGATCGAGAAAAACAAAACGTTTTTGTCAAGAATATTTCCTTGAAGTTCAATTATATATTTCATAAAGTTTGTTTTTCTTATAATTAAGAGAGACAAGGATAACGATGTTTTTTGGTTACCCATTGTGAGAGCACTGGCGAAAATGACACTGGCGAGAAGGAATACAATGATTGAAGCTCTCCCTAAAATGGTGGTGATCTTTCTTATGAGGCATTGGCCCCAGAAGCCAGCCAAGATCGACACAGACATGAGGTATAATCCTGAGAAACAGAATTATATTGGTTTTAAAATCATATCCACGATTCTTGGGAGTTTTCTAATAAATACAAAATGATTGTGATGATGCAAAGTGAAAATGACAATCCATACCATAAGGAATGGGAAATCTTTTTAGAAGATAGAACTCCACCACAGATAAAGATGATGAAAATGTCATCACAAATGTTGCAGTCGCGCTAGCCACCTGAAAAGACAGTAACTAGTTAGGCATTGCACAAACTCATCCACAAACTCATCGGCCTGATTCGAACAAGGTAGTCGCAGAGTAAGCAGTCACATATTTAAAAGCTATATCTGATAGTACCGGTGTTACGAAACATGACCCATGACTCGGTGTCCAAGGATAGTGAGAGATAATAATCACTTCCCAACATTGAATCATGTAACTAATAACCTTGCTCGATATCCTGAGAGAAGCAGTACCTGTGGGATTACTCCAATCTCTAGCAGAAGAGGACCAAGGATGAAACCACCACCAGATCCCAGTAAGCCGCCAACAGTACCACCTAAGATGCCACAAAGTGCACAAAATGCAAGATTTGTAGCCGTCCAGTGTATAGCAGCCTCACATACAAGTTCCAGATTTCCAGCCATTCTCCTCTTCTTGCTCTCCTTGTACAGTTTCGAACATTCATATCCAAACACAGCAAGAGCAACAGGGAACTGAAGACAAAATAAATAACTATCTCTTGAGACAGATGGCCCAAACACATATATGACATAAATTTAACAAAAGAAATCTTAATATATACCTGTAACAAGTTGAGCACCCAATACATTGTACTGCACGCTTCTGTATTGTTCTGCTAACCGATATACCAGATTAATAGATAATAACTAAAAAACAAGTTGCTACACCCACAGAAAAGAAAAATCTAGATAGTATGTTTAGATATATGTTTGCTTGCCTTGATCTCTTGGAGGAGCAAGAAGCAAATCCACACAAGAAGTAGCACGCAAATTCTTTTGATATTAAGGTTCTTCCTAATAGTTTCCTGAAGCAGAAAAATCAACCTCAGTGTCTTGAAAAGCTACTGCTTGCACAGATGCGAGATGCTGAAACGAAGTTTACCCACCAAAGATGTTTTCTCCTCTTTAGGAATCAATGGTTCAAGAGTGTCGATTAGCACTGAACAATGCGGCGAAACAAGGAAATGAAAAGATCAGCCCTGTTCATGACTTTATAACATAAAACACAGTTCATACGTACAATCAGCAACTTACACTCGCCACGAGAACGCACGAAAGTTCGTTTGTCTGTCATCGCTTTCTGCAATTAGAGTGTTTCGAAACATGTTCAAATCAATTCATTTAACTACAATATAGGTCCACAGAGACCATTTGTAAGAACAACCAACCTTAAGAATGGTCTCATCCTTCCACATGTCAACTGCCCTGAGAAAGGACTTAGAAGAGGTCCCTGTAAATGGCAAATCAAAATTTAATGAATCTAAGATTTACTTCCTAAGATGAGTACAGATAGTAATGAATCTCCCACTCAAAACGAATAACCAACTCTCAATTAACAATTGTGGCTGATTCTTGATCGCTAAGTAGTACGAAATTCAAAAGGCTGATGCAAAGATAATCCACTACATACCCAGGAACAAGATTATGATCAGCACTGTGATGAGCCAATAGGGGAAAAATACACTCAAAGATACACCGATTGTGATTCCAAGCATAAGCATAGGCTGGAATAGAAGGGCCAAATCATAGTCAATTATTGGCACTTCCCTGCATGGATGAGGCACCCTTAAATTATACCAAACTGAAGATGTTGACGCCCCCATTATCATGCCTACACAAACATATCAAGTTAAAAATCAGTCATCTTTAGATAAAACTCTTGGCCTTACACTTTCGATAAACAGAAAAACTCTCAAAAGTTTACAAGATAATAACATTTCTCCATTCAAAATCTTGAATCAGCGAGAAGAATCGTTCAAGAACAGCTTTTTAATAAAGTTCTTTACACTTGGAAATAGCAGCAGCAGACTTGGTATCAAAGCCAACAATCAAAGTTAGCATAGGGACAAAAATGCCACCGCCTCCAACACCGCCCACTGTTCCACACGCAGAGCCCAAGAAGCCTATCACCGTAGCCAACACAAGCTTCCAGCTAAACTTTAATTCCTGCCACAAACCAACAAATTCAGTTCCCCAAAAAATCCCATCTTTTAACCATAGAATAACAGAATCTCGTTCTCAACAACCCAAAAAAGAACGCGCAAAACAAACTCCTTCGCGCACGAAGCATGCAGGAAACGAAACGAGAATCCATAAACTCACCGGCCAAACTTTATCTTCAGATCCCTCTTTTGTGGAGTGAACAATGGGATTAGAAGCAGAAACAAGAAATGGGCTTTCATCATCTCCGGCATAGGAGTAATTGTTGACGAAATGTACAGAGACTACAGCCAAAGAAAAGGCTGTCAACAAGTACACAACTAACCCCTTCGCTGCCATGTCCTTCACCTTCACTTAGGAATCAAATATTTACACTGCGATTTAAAGTGAAATATTCACTATGAGAGTCTGAGTTTATAGGCAGAGCAAAATGATAGGAATTCCCCGAGACACGTGACGTGTGTAGCGGCACCTGTTGTTCGATGTTACAGGTCAGATAATGGTGGCCGCAGTCTCCAAGCGGGGACAGAAAACGCCAACACAAAGTTAATGCAGGATTTTATTATTTTAAATGTGAAATTATTTAATGACCATGCTGAATGTTTTGGCGTTATCACTTTCAGAAAAATAATTCTTTCCAGAGGTAAGATTTGAAGAACTTATCTATCTAAATATATTTAACATCTATTATAATTACTAGTTAATATGATGAAATTTGAACTAGAGATGGTAATGAGGTGGGTCCAAGAATTCATCGGAGATTTTTATCAACACCTCGTGAAAATAGGTCGAGGAACAAGAAAACTTCTATATATCATAATATGTATCTTCACTTTTAATATATCAAATACTATATATGACTTATAATATATTATAAATAATAATATATAAATAAAAATTTTCAATCGATTATATATATATATATATATATATATATATTTATGGGGAGGTTTTTTGTGAAAATAGGTCGAGGAACAAGAAAACTTCTATATATCATAATATGTATCTTCACTTTTAATATATCAAATACTATATATGACTTATAATATATTATAAATAATAATATATAAATAAAAATTTTCAATCGATTATATA
>KV009368.1:142939-161897 GCA_001598015.1 Dorcoceras hygrometricum | reverse complement strand
ATATGTGTGTGTGTGTGTGTGTGTGTGTGTGTGTGTGTGCGTGCGCGTGCGCGCACGTGTGTGTTAAAATTTAAATCTATATATATAGTGTTTCATTTGGTGACCTGCAACCATAAAACAACTCAAACGGTGCCGAAAGTGTTTGCAGCGAAACATATCCAATAATTAAGCTATGTCAAGTGGGCGATAGAAAGCGCGTGCGCGCACGTGTGTGTTAAAATTTAAATCTATATATATAGTGTTTCATTTGGTGACCTGCAACCATAAAACAACTCAAACGGTGCCGAAAGTGTTTGCAGCGAAACATATCCAATAATTAAGCTATGTCAAGTGGGCGATAGAAAGCAAAAGTGTATTGAAACTTAAGAAAATGTGTGTAAAATGAACCATATCTGAGTTTTTATAGAGGGGTTTGGCGATCGTTGCGGGCACGCCACACCGCTGGTGATGTGTGTGAGTGAGTCTTACATCTAGTTCTAAATTGGCCACTTCTCCCCAATATTGTCACACTGACTTATCGCTATGAGACTAATTCAACATGTACCCGTGGTGTGCTATCAGATGCATGATTGTTGGAACTAATAGAGTGTGCGTGTGTGTCAAAACAATCGCTCGGACCTCGAGATCTCGAAGTGACGTGCTAAAGGATTGTTTGTTCCTCGGGTTCGAGTTGGCTATGTGTGGTAATATATATACTCTAACAAAATTATATGATAAATTATTGTATATGAAAACACAGTTAAGTATATCGTATAACTAAAACTTGGTATCGTGTTTTCCTTAGACGCCCACACAGGCCTTTATTTTGGGCGTCCACAGTATGATTCCTCTATATATATATATATATATATATATATTGTATAGCTAAAAAATATTGTACATATAATTTCATGTGATATATATATTAGATAATAATATCTATATTTTGTAGTTGACGGAGTTAAGACGAATAGGATCCACCAGATGTTTTGCAGTATCACACGAGAGGGATCTAACATATGGGGCGGGGGTTCCATATGTTTTGGCGGGATAGGTTACGCAAACCCGCCCTAACCACAAGCTGGCATCCAATATATAATAATATATGTATAACGTCCTAATGACACTTGCGAGTTGGTAAGATTTGAGGTGACGTGGGAGTACCTTCTCCGACTTCACGTGTTCGATTATCGTGTGAAACATATTTTTCACTGAAATATTACGGGGTATGCTCTAGGGGTTAGTCTGTTAAGTCTTCTCCCCAATGCCCCTACCTACTCGTGCATATCATTCGATTTAAAACATGTATGGATCAAGGGGACTCTGACTTATATAGTGGATTAGCTTATTAATAGGTTAACTTTTAAAAAAATATATCTATATAGCAACCTAAACACGTTTATGTCGTAAATGTTTGGTTTCACCGTCATATTAATAAGCAATGCAGCACTCAGGAACACAGACGAGTTGGTAAGACTTGGGGTAATGTGTGAGTACTTTCTCCGGCTTCACGGGTTCGATTCTCGTGTGGAGCATATTCTCAACTGAAATATTATTGGTGTATGCTTTGTGAGTTAGTCCGTTATATAAGTCATCTCTCTCGAACTTCTGTCCACTCGTGTATATCCTTCGATTTAAAACCTGTATGGACCAAGGGACTCTACCTATATAAGGGTTAGCCCATTACTATGCTAACATTTTACGAAGATAGAATAAGCAATGCATCTAGTCCAGCAAAATTTTCTAATAAATGTAAATATGATGACTTAATTATTTTGAAGATATTTTTTAAAATGCCGAGCTAATAAATGTTATCTGTATCCTTGATTTTTTCTGAAGAAAATCTGAAAAACAGTAACAAATATTTCTAAACTTGTTTTAAGTATATACTAAGCATATTCAAATGTACAGAAAAGTCTAATTGATTAGTATTTTGAGTCAAACAGAGCATGGCTTATTTTTACATAAGAGATTTTCGAATTAAACTATTCGAAATCCGCATAGATTATATATAATGATGAATTTAATATATCTTTTTGAGGATGAATGATTTTAGAAGTTAGAACGACGATAGAAAAACTGTATCCTTATTAAGTGGACAACTGAACTTGTGAATGTGAAATTATAATTATTTGTGGTGATATAAGCTGAGATGATCACCTTTTGATGATTCCTCCGTGATGTAACCTAGCGGTATTTCCTTTTATTAAATTAAGAAGAAAAAAGAATGGAAAACGATTATATTTAAAAATTTATCTTCCTCGAACCGTCTCTTTCATGCATAAATTAAATCAATATTATCTATACTGTATTATTAAATTTGAGATATCTATTGATGTTATGGTCTAAATTTTTTGTAATACCAAATTTATTGGATTGCTTATTCGTTTTTTAAGAAAAAAGTCTATCATCATAAATATATAGCATATTTTCATTATAAAACAAAATCAAATAAAAATGATAGTTAAAATTAATTATTAGATTAAAAAAGAATTTAATTTATGTATATATAACGTACCTAGAAATACTCCTTATAATAATTGTTGAGAACATCTCAAATTATAATAAATCGCCTGAAAAGCAATTGTGGAAAAATGACCCGCTTATTATTTAGTTTTCAATAAAAGCATTTATTGATTATATATTCATTAATAAGTTGGTGTTCCTGATGGATGATCACGAAAATTTTTGCGGGGTATATTAGTTGATAACATATTGTTGAAGTTAATAGCTATTCTTATTCGATAGAATGATTAAATTATGATGTTTGAGTTGTTATATCAGTTTAAAAGATTAAAGTTGACCATTAACATCAATTATAATTTTTGATAAAATGACAAACGTTCGGATAGAAAAACTCTTGCCAACCAGTTACGGAACTAATTGATTGTGTAGTAGTTAATAGAATGAAATATCATGTTTTCTCAAAAATTATAAAATGTCATATGATGTGAAATATTATTTCCCCATTAATTAACAACAAGAGTCCAAATATCATTTCCCAATGAATTATCCGTTGTCGGTTATTTATTGAACTTAAAATTTATCGACGAGGAAACATCAGACGACCCACTCAAGTTCCATATGGTGGTGGCAACTGAAAGATAGCTAGACTAGATAAGGTTGGAAATAGTACTCCCAGGTGAAACGTATACTTACAAACTATATATCATCAAGAATAGATCGTTATCTCTATCTATATCTACATATATAAAATATAATAAAGGCAGCTGTAGCCTGTAAAAAGCAAACACACAGTTCCCCTTAATCATGAATATAATACAGAAAATAATGTAGAATATATATTAGTTTTAAAATATACAAATTGTGGGTGCTGACAAATGTTTCAATACAAAATTATTTTTCACTTCGTTAACGTATAAATTGTCGCCTGACCTATTCAATTCTATCGTGCATATATTAATTTATCTCCTCTTCGTCTCTTTGCATTCATACCTCTTACATCGACTGTCCGTTCGTTCGACGGATGCGATAACATTTCATTTCAATATAGTTAATAATAAATGATATACTTATAAAAAGTTTGAGTTAAATATAGAATAGTAATTTATAAGAGTAATATACATATGTTTTTGATTGATTAATTTTAGGATCACGTGTTAAAATATATTTTTGTCTATATAAAAATCAATAAATATAATAAGAAAGGATATGATGGATTATATTATAAATATAATAATGATTTAATTGATATAAATAAATATTGAATTATTTGATTATATGAGATTAATAATATCCAGCCGAATATAAAATATAATTGGATTATGATAAGAGCAATGATATTACACTAGAACCAAATAGTGCCTAAGTTAATTTTCCAGACATAAAGTTTAAATTAAATGAAAGTACTCTACTAAATGAAAGTACTCTATTGTTGGCCCCTTGCCCATCCTATTCATATATCATTTACATTTAATCATCAGATACCGACGAGCAATTAGGAGAAGTCGCAAGATGAAAGACCAATTATCATCATTATTCAGATTTCTTCTGCACAAGGTTAAAGTTTTTTTGTACGTGATCGTTGTTAACAAACATATAAAACGTCAATAATTTGTTTAAGAAGTATGATTAACAGAACATTAGAAATTATAGATATTTCCCGTTATAAATTTTCTATAAATTTGAACACTTATCTAGATTGATAACCTTTTATTGTTATATAAGAGTTCCTACTTCAAAATAAATTCTCCAAACAAAGAGCAAATTTTTAGGAAATATTATTTGGTTGGTTGCGTTTTTCTATAAGCTTGAGGAATTAAATCCAAATACTGTTATAAACATGTCACTATCCATATTATTTTCTTATCTAGTTTGTAATCATTATACACATAATCTGGTGATTGGAATACTTTTATCTTATTTAATTTTACAATCCATAATTTTACAATCAATGTCAACCAAGATTAAGGAGGTAAATGAATCACCGTTCACAAGCTTATGATCTTGCAAACATTGAGATTAATAAATATGTAATTCATATTTAAGCTTTTCGATCGAAAGTTAAATGAATTTGGACCTCTTAAACCGATTTCTAACAGTGTTAGACGGCACTGGCTTATAAATTTGGGCTTTCTCACCCACATGGATAGTCCAATGAACATTGCGTCCACTCCTAGAGAGATGCAGAGAATTATTTAATTTTATTACATATAATGCACAATACAGGGGAATCGAACACCGCACAAAGATTAAAAACTACCCAAGTCTGCAGACCGCCAAACCGGGATTCCATCTCCCGTACAAAATACTACGGCCCCGACCGGTACAGTCACCAACAATTAAACTATATATACATATAGATTTATATTTCACTATTCAAGCCTCGTGGTGTCTTCCCGAACGATTCAGCCGTATACGTGATACACCTTCGTCTTCATCCATCGACCCAACGTCGTTGAAAGTCTGGGCAGCCAATTGATCGGATTCTTTCAAGGCTGAGGCGGTGGTCCCAGCGGTCGTCTCCGCCATATCCACAGGCACCACCACCGGCGTCCCCTCCGAATCCACCGCCAGTCTGTGCCCCGTCTTCGGCTCCCCGTGGCCTCCATACGAGACCTCCCTTCTCTCTGTTGTCTGCTTATCGCTATCATCATCCTTACGCTCCCCTTCAATTCTCATCTCCTCCATTCTCTTTCTAGCTTCTTCCTTTGTTTCATCGTACGCATCCTACATTGCAGTTGCTTGAAAATCAATGTCGATTTGGTGCAAAATCGCAATTGGGAATTTAATATCAGGACAGGATCAAAATGTTTATTTCATCATTTCCCTTTTGAATGAAAAAACTTCAGATGGTTATCGTTCACTTTTCCTGAGAAATACAAGAACCAATGGTACAAACAGTACAGGATGCATTCTGTATCGACTGTAAACTCATAAATTTGCTAACCTTGGCAGCTTCGGTAGTGTCCTCCGCCTTCTGTTTCGCGGCTTCGCCAGTTTCCGCCGCAGCTTGCTTCGTCTCCTCTTTCTTCCCCATTAGGAATTCCCTAGCTCGCCTAGCAGCTTCTGCTGCCGATTCCTTCAATTCGGTGATTACTCCCACGGTTGAATCCTTCCCTTCTTGGGCTTTCTCAGTAGAGTAATCTTTGTACTCGCCGGCCTTGCCCATAGTTGCGTCCTTCGCTTCTCCAGTTTTCTCCATCGTCGCATCCTTCGCTTCTCGTGATTTGTCCACAGTATAATCTTTGTACTCGCCGGCCTTGTCCATAGTTGCGTCCTTGGCTTCTCCGGCTTTCTCCACCGTCGCATCCTTCGCTTGTCCGTGATTTGTCCACAGCATAGTCTTTGTATTCGCCGGCCTTGTCCACAGTTGCGTCCTTCACCTCTCCGGCTTTCTCCATTGTCGTATCCTTCGCTTGCCGTGTCTTGTCCATAGTCGCGTCCTTGGCTTCACCGGCTTTCTGCATCGTCGAATCCTTAGCTTGCTGCGATTTGTCCACAGCATAGTCTCTGTACTCTCCAATTTTCCCCTCCATGGAACCTTTCGTCTGTTGGGCCTTCTCTGCAGCAGAATCCTTCGTTTCTTTAGCCTTCTCTGCCGCCTCATCAGATTTCTGGTAAGCTGAATCCTTCACACCTTCAGCTTTCTCCGCTGTATGGTCCTTATACTCCTCAGCCTTGTGGGCGGCGGAATCTTTCGTCTCACGGGTACTTTCGGCAGCTTCTTGCGATTTACCCAACACCGCTTCCTTGGCGTAGCCTACAGTTTCCTGCACTGTACCGATCAGGCTCCCGATAATCCCCGGGGACCTCTCTTCTCGCTGCCCACCTGCCTGATGTAATTGTCTCGACTCTTCTTCCATTTTACCCGGCGCTGTTTTCGCAACTGCTTCGGCCTTCTCGTCCCTGATTTCTTTAAGTGATGCCATTCGCACAACCGTCAAACAAACACTCGAATTAGAGACAGATAAAATGAGCAAATGCTATTACCTTGCAAACTCTTTATTGTGCGTCAATGTGTCTATATGATAAAGCGGGAGGAATATATGCTTGGCAGCTAAATTTTCTATAATTGATGAAAATGGTGGATTTCTGAGAGACTGACAGGTAGAAACCAAGCATGAATAGTTGGACATCTCCGGCATGCCATGTGGCGCGACTACGGTGTTAGACTGGGATGACAGGGATGATATATAGAACTTTCGAGATTCGGTAATTAACTTTATCGTCCGATACTGCTTTCTGGAGCTAACTTAATCCACGTTATCATATACATACATGTGTGATCCTATCGGAGAAAAAAAAGAAAAGAAAAGAAAAGAAAAAGAATATATAATACTTGTATATTCATTCTTACATATACTAGGTTAATTATTTCAAGAATAAAATGTTTATGAAGAAATGAAGACAATTATTTTGGGAATAATTGTTATTGTAAAAGATTTCGACTGTTAAAAGTAAAACATGGTAACAATATAACTATGTACTAAGGCTGCATTTGGTAGGAGGGATAGGGATTGGATTGGTAAATAATAAAACATGGAAACAATATAACTATGTACTAAGGCTGCATCTGGTAGGAGGGATAGGGATTGGATTGGTAAATAATCCATCGTTTGGTAGGATGATTGCAAAAATTTTCGAATCCTCCATCACGTGATTGGATACTATTCTACCATCATTTGCCTGATTACTAATCCTTCCGATTCACAAGGTATTACTAATCATCGTCGGTTGGTTTGAGTAAAATTGAGAAATGTCCCACATTTAATGTGACACCCGAACCCACGGGAATCACGATTTGGGGTGAATAAAAATTTTTCGAATAAAAGAAGGGCTAAAAGATATTTCGCTATAAGCTGTATTTCCTATAACTTGAAAGAAAACTCGAAACACAAACCAGACGCAGACACAATACTAGTTACGGCGCCAACTGCTGAAACTTGTTTGCGGAAAAACAGAGTATATTATATAACTTTGCAATTGCGATTTACAATTGCTGCTATTCTATGTAAATATACAACCGTTGCAACTGATCTAATACAGATCCTACAAAAGATAAAACAACATTATCCTAGACACAGATTACGTTGGCCCCTTGATAAACACAACCACCCAGCCGCTGGTTCAATTTTCACCTGCTGTTCTTCCATCAGTTGTCGCACCTGCACCATTTTAAAAGCTAGTGAGCCTAGAGGCTCAGCAAGTAAAACATGGGTAATAACAATTCAAATATACAGGTGGACATCTGTTCAATACATATGTTAAGGAACTTCAATGAACAATATCATTTTCGTAAACAGTTCAATAAACATTCAATGGCAGAAACAGGGGATGATAGCCCAGCTTCTCATTGTTAACATTTTCAATATCATTTTCAGTTGATCATGGCATATAAGTTCTATATGGTCCGTGTTGCACTTTGATCAATATGACTTCCGATATCAGTTTTAGCATATAGCTCGTATGAAAGGGCAATCGACATTTAGACAACTGATCACCCTTCTCATGGGTGACCGCCAACTATCTATGCCATAATCTAAAATAGCTTTTGTTCCTTAACAATCTTTTCTTTAAACATTCCTTGTAATTTCTGTAAATCATCGGGTTCCATCATTTTAAACGTTTGCTTCCCATTTTAAAACTTTACAGATAATCGAATTCGACTTTGGAAACATATCGTTGAAATGAAACTGGTGAAAAGAAAACCAGTCGCAAGAGAATGGAACAGCACTTATGAAACAAAACAGATCTCTGCTGTTCGCAAATATCGCTAAAATGAACCAGCTAGAATAAATAGAAACCAGCTGCAAGATCTTTTTACTAAGACAATTGTATGTAAATGAAACGATGTCGTTGAAGTAAATAACAGATAGGATGACAAGACTACCTGCTGATATTTTATAACTTAAAGAAACGACGTCGTTAGCGCATCAATCAGTCGCAAGGAATACGCTGATCAACCAGTTGCAAGAAAAAGCGCTAACACGTATATATAAATGAATAGTACCAGTCGCAAGACTAATACCAGCTGAAATGAACAGTACTTAAAAACGGATAAAGCAACTGCTGAACTATCACAATGGAATGCACCTGCTGGTGTTAACAAAGAGATACACCTGCTGGTTTTAGCAAAAGAATTGCACCTGCTGGTGTTAACAAAGAAATACACCTGCTGGTTTTAGCAAAAGAATTGCACCTGCTGGTGAACAGTGTACCAGCTGGAATTTACGAAAGAAATACAACGGCTGAAATATTTCAATAGGAATGCACCTGTTGATGTACAGTGCATCTGCTGATTTTATGAAAACAATGAAACTGCTGATGAACAAACTATCAGCTGATGAACAATAAAATATGCAACAGCTGAACATGAAATAGTGCGACTGCTGGTCGCAACTACTGAACTCAAACAATGCGACAGCTGAAATCTAACAAAGGAAATGCAACTGCTGGTTTTTACGAACAATGCAGCTGCTGATTTTCAACAAAGAAGTGCAACTGCTGATTTTAACAAGGGAAAGATGCACCTACTGATGAACAGTGCATCTGCTGGAATTTACGAAAGACACTTGTAATATCGAAACGATGATCGCTCTACCAGCCGTCGCCTATTAAACCAGACTTTATACTAATTCAACTAGCAACTACCGATTACACAATCATCAAATCCCGACATTACAGCAAAAGGAAGAACATTCGTAAACATTATAATAATGCAGCTGCTGAATCTTAACAAGGAGATGCAGCTGCTGGAACATAACTCGACATTTATAACATCAAAACAACAACTATGCTATCAGCCGTTGCCTATCAAACCATACTTTATAATGATTCAACTAGCAACTACCGATTACACCGTTATCAAATCTTGATGTTACGACTTTTAAGCTGAAGAACATTCATAATCGTTCTGTGAATGAACTAGAATCCTCAGTTCTTTGAAACATTCATAACTTTCTGGAAAACATTTTGGAAGCATCAATATCATTTCAAAACATCATTTTGAACCCATCTTTCTTTCCTTTTTCATGTTTAAAACATCTTAAAACATGAACTTCGAAACTTACAATAACATATAGGCAAGAAGACTCAGAAACATGAATATATGCTTTAAATGGTGAGTCAAGAAACAGCTTTTACTTGTCTTAACCGTAGCTTTGCAACAGCAGCTGATCCCTGCAGAATTCTTCCCCTTGAGCAATACACGAACTTCTCTGCAAATAATTTTGAAGAACACAGGAGGATTTCTTTGAAAATGATAAAGATCTTTCTTTAAAAACAGGTTTAAATACCGAAGGGATTAGTGGCAAGTTACTTGAAATATTTAGCATGACACACTTTAAACAAGTTGCAGTATTTTAATAAAAACTCCCTTCTAACCATTTTAAATTTGTAAAGTACCAAACCTTTTCCAAAAGAAATCATTTCACCTCCTTAAAATATTTTTCGATCGATTTAAACCAGCTCGTGCATCACTCTTTGGAGTCATCTGTTGGTACCAGCCGCAGCGCATCTCATTTCTAAAATTAATTAAAATCAGCAAATACATAACATTTAAAATTGCCAATTTGGCCCATGAGATCAATAAAATGCATAAACGTGGTCCTATGGATTTTGGGGCGTTACATTTACCCTCGTCGGTTGGTTTGAGTAAAATTGAGAAATGTCCCACATTTACCCTCGGTTCCTTCAGATCTTACGAAGTCGGGTTGGAGAGGAAATGTTATCGGCCTTGCACAAATTTCTCTATATTTGAATTATCAGAATCAGAAGGTTTGGAAAAGGGGAAAATGAAATTACGAGAATGAGAAGAAGAAGGAAGTTGCTGGGCTCTTCTGCAATCGCATTTGTTTTCTGTGTCTGCATCTTTACACTGCTCCCATTCAGCTTCCTGTGGTGCGTTCAGTGCCAACTCGATGCTTTGAGTCCACCCCTGCTGCCAAATCCCTGGACTTTTGACCTCTTGACTCAAGTAGCCCATGCCAGGCTCGATAATCTCACCACCGAGTTGCTTTCCAGCAAACTTGTGCAAGAATACTGCTTTTGCATCGAGGATCCGTAAATGTTCTTGTTTTTCTTCTCTTTTTTTATTCATTTGGTTTTATTCCCAAAGAATGGTTTGTTTTGCGTTGATTTGGCAGTGTGTTTTGGTTTGTTTAGAGCCGTTGCTATTATCTTGGGCTTTGCAGGAAAGCTGATTGTTGGAAAGGTGTATATGTGAAGTTACAGCTGTCTGGTTGAGTTCTGTGTTTCTTTGTTATAGTGGTTGTGCTTAATGTGAATTTCAATGAGCTTGCGGTTTGGGTCTATGGTTGGAATTAAGTTATGACGACTTATTGATTATCTGCCTATTTTCTGAGCAGATATACTGCTTTGATTCCCTTATCCTAGAGAAGAAATTCATTGTTGTGACCTATCCTGTTCCTCGATTTGGAGAACAAGGAGCAGTTGGGAAAGTTTGGGGCCACAATTGTAATGCTTGTTATTAAAGTAAAGGGTATTATGGTCACAAATCAACTGCTACAGTATTTAATCCTTCTGTTTAAAACTGAACCAAACAGAAGTACCTAAATTTCAAATATTAATAATCACTCTCTTTTTCCAACATTATCCTTCAAACTAATTATACATTATCAATCACATCCTAGCCCAACTGGTTTATTTTTCTGTCCCACTTTTTAATTAATTAAATAATCAACAATACAGTCAATCAGTGAAATAAGAAATTCATATTAATAATATTTCAATGGAAAAATATGATATTTTATAAAAGATGACAAGATTGATAATAATAGAAAATATAAAAGAGGCTTATCCGAATCGTTGTAGCATATAACTTTAGGGATATTAATCAATAGTAAAGAAAGAATTGTGTCAAATTACACTAATAACACTAGATTTTGTTTAATAAGAAAAAAAGATATCTACCTCCAAAAGCCGTGGGGCTGGATCAATGATTGAAGTGGAGTAGAAGAGATGGGGAACACTCAAATAAAATCCAGAGCTAATGAACTAATTTGAATATAGAGTTGGAAAGTTGAACGTCACCCAAAAACCATTCATGATATTACACATTTTTTTTGATGTATGAATGCATGAAAATATCATACAAATTAATATTTAACAAGTGACACATAATTTTCTACACTGCATTAATGATACGTTATCATCACTCGCCAACCCGGCTGTGATTATCGTCGGACCGGTGAAACGAGTTTGTCAGGAATCCTGAATCCCGTGAAGCCTAACATTAAGTCTCCTTAGCCAAATGGAATGAAGTGTCATATGGAAGACATCATATCTCTTGGGAAGCAAGTTGACCTCGAAATGTCGTCTGGCCTGCACGCCACGTTTCTGCATTCTGATGTATTGCCTGGTAGAGATTCCGCTCAAAATCTGTTTGAGACTGGGGATATCCGCAACCGAAATCTCGACCGAAAACGCCTTCCAGTTCAAGACGTCGCTGAACGGGGGAACATAGCCATCCTTGATGAGCACGGGAACACAACCGGTGTAAAGGGCTTCCACCATTCTCGGGCTCGCGACTTCGTACCCACTGGGGCAAATGCAGTATCTGCTCTGCCTCATCATAGCAAGATAAGACACGTCCTTCGGGAGGTACTTGTGGACTTGCACGTCTGGATCTTTGTTCTCCCAATGATCGAGAAGAATCGGCCTAATGGGGCCGTGAAGTCCACCCGCAAAGAAGACGAGAGTCGGTCGTTTGGAGGGGGATGGACCACCGATCAGGCCATTGGTATGGCGGCCAGGAAGATTGATCTCCGGTATAGAGACGTCTTTGGATGGTTGAAATCCTTCTGACATGTTTGCATTGCATAATGCTCGGATCGAGTTTTTAAATAGCCAGGGGACCGATTTTGAGAGCTCAGGCCCCTGCAATGAAATAGATATACACACAAAATCAAGAATTTGATCAGGCGAGGTAAATAGGCATTGCAAGCACAAGATAAAAATTAAGATGTATTTACCCAATCGTGGCAAGCCAGCATGAAATGATCGGCTCCAAGACTTCGATTCCAATACGGATATTTGTTGGCGACAAGGTCGACATAGTCTCTCACGGTCTGTTTCATGGGCAACCAATGATCTTTTTTTGGATTTGGAGTTCTGTTATGTATGAAGTGGACTATGGATGCCACGCTGAATGGGAGGAAGAAAACATGCGCAGTTTCGGGATCTCTAGTTCGAAATTTTGTAGTTTCCATCTTATAAATGAAGTTTCCCTCCATGGAGTAAATGCTACCACAAGGACCATTGTGGAAAATAGGTTGCTCTCCTTCTCCATAGACATACACTTTGAGCTGCTTTTCCATCTCCATGTAGCTCCTAATGTGCCAAGCAAAGGTTAAATGAGGCCGACGAAAAATTTCGTCCTTGATAAACATGATTAAACCTCGCCACATGAACAAAAAAGATGTAGCACAAGCTCATCACAAACAGCCATGTCCCAAGCTCGAGAGGAGCTTGAGAACACGGAACCTCAGAAGTCAAAACAACAAAATTCATAATTTACTCGACAAAACCCACTGAGAATGACCAATTGAGGATTACAAAGATTTTATTTGCAACTAAAATTGGAAATTCAGTCATTCATATATATATATAAATCTAATGATTTGATAAACTTTTTATTTCAATTAGATCAAGGATGACGATTTTCTAATGTAACAAAGCTAATAAATGCAGCTAGGATACCGGTGAAAAGCCACGGGATTCCGATAAATTGGACCATTTGGGATGTAGTCAGGGTCATATGTTCCGTTTCCGTTATTCGCATCTCGAACTGAGGCTCGAGCTCGTTGGAGTCGGGCTTCAAGGATTTCCAAATTGCTGAACTTTCTTTTTATTTTTGGACTTGATGAAAGGACAAGAGTCTCGTTTGATGGTTCATTTATAGAGATTATTGAACTCTCTTCCTCCTCCACTACCTGTTCTTATAGTAATTACAAAGAATAAAAATAACTATATAAGACCAAAAATCAGCAAACAATATCAAGATTTTGAATGATCTTATAAGATAATGAACCACCAAATATCCTGATCTCCATACCAATACGATAATATATAACACCAAGAACCATAAGATTCTGGTTCCAATAGTTCTTTTTTTCCCACTACATATCTAATTTTACAAATTGGTACATTAGTTTACAAAGTTTGGTTTAGGACAAACTTTAATTTGGTCATTCGTCAATTTTTCAAATGTTATCTAACAATTCAACAAATTGACCAAAACAAGTGAAAATTAAAATTTAGACTTTGAAAATCTAACGTATCAAAAAGCAAATTTGGACAATAGAACAAATGAGTGGGAAACAACTATTTTCCCTAAAACTTTAGATTCTTTGCTCACAAGTGCAAGAAATGTCACGATTGAACAAAGAATAAAGGTGTGTAAAATAATCACCAACAATTTTAAATACGAAACACTATTTAGGGACCAGGGAGTAATAGCATCTGGAGAACCTTGAGTACCAAATTTAGCATACTCACATGAAGCTATTCCACAATCATGTTCTTTGTCAGCTAATTAGAGTATAGGGAAACAGATTTCATTTCGATTTTTTTTAAACCGCAAAGAAAAAAAAAAGAAAAAAATATAAACCTAATCAATTCAAATATTAAACAAAGTATATACATAATAGTGTGTACTAAGATTTCATATATTTGGACCACAACCATCATCAGGCAAAAAAGTATAAATCACGCATTAATAGAGTTTATAATATTCTGCAATCCCTATTTAATTTTGAGGATTGTTATGCATGCTAAAAATGAACTTATATGATTGATATCAAACCTTTATGGTAAAATCAAATCCACATATTCGCTAAAAAAATCAAATCCACTTAAAAAATGAAAAGAGAAACAAAAGATATTCTCACATGTGGCACGGTCCTTGTAGCCACAACGGCAAGCGGCGGAGCCGCGGAGCGGTTGAGATTGTAGTCAGCCGAGAGCGCCTCCTCTTTCTCTCCACCACTCACCACCGTACGCCACAACTCTAAAGCCTCGCCGCCGTCTCCCGACGTCGGAATATTCTCCTGTACACTCCCCGCTCCGTTACTACCATAACCAGGAAAAAGAGAACTCCGTATCCAAGGAGGACTGTAGCTGGAATACTTGGAACCCATTAAACCCACCACGCCGAAAACCACCATTAATGGAAGCATAAAACCCAGAAGCCTCGTAGAAGATGGCGTCGTTTTCCACCATGAACACACACTCCTCTTGCACCGTCCGTCCATCGTGAAATCCACGAAAACCCACCGAAGAAAACCTCCACAAAACCCAAATCAAATCTCCATAATCCAGACGATTCAAATCCTTGATCACCAGAATCACTTCTTATCCAGACAGCCCATTAATACTCTCTCTGGAATCATACAATTCAATGATGAGACTCTCTTTAATTCCTCCTCCCCCTGTGACGTATGAGCTACATATACGTACAAAAAAAATCTCAATCTGTACGCATATGGGAGTGAGTTCTGCGTGTTATTGTGTGATTTTGGGCTTTATTTGTTTATCTTGGAAAAGTATTTAACACAATTGGCGAGAGATGGTTAGAGCACCGAACACGCTAGTTCGCCAAGCGTCGACTGGTCTCAGTCCTCAGTATTCGAGTTCTTCATGCAAACTTGTGCACCTTTTTATGTCCCCGTTCTGCCCCTCTCATTAATCTCCTAGTCCAAGCTATTTTTATTATTGATTTTCTCCTTAAATTGGACTCCAAAACGCGCAACCATAACTCCATTTCACGCGTGGGTTATTGACACCCACGTGTTTTAGTTTCACCACGTGGCGATCTCCTATGGCGCGTACACTTCATAAGGACTGTCGGCAAGTGATGGGATTGGGTATTTGGAAAATATATGGAATCGGTATTATTAAATTTAACAAAATCGGGTGATTTATTGATTAGCAATCTTGATTTGGCATTTACTTTTTATCTTGTTTTGTTATTGTATTTATTTTAATACTATTACATATTTGAAACTTGAAAGAATGTATTTATAATATTATATAAATATTTTAGTATGCAATTATTGAGTTGTGCTGATCTGGCTATCCAAGTTTGTTTTGCCCCCGTAATTAGGAAAATTTCGATGGCCCATTTCACATGCTGCGATCTTTCGCCCGCTACGTCAAAATCAATAACATGATGTAACATTAGCCATATCCCCAAAAAAGGAGTTAAATCAGATTATCAATAAAAAATATTCGATCTGGTTTTTTAAATATTAGAATAATATATTCAATATAAGCTTCGGTTAGCCATTTTTTCTACTGTCTTGTAAACAACTGCCAAAGAGTGTTGTATACTTGTCATATCCCCGTGAACTTATTAAAGTAATTAACCAAAGAATTCGTCGGTAAGTTCAATAATGAACAAGAAATATAACAATCCAAATAGCAAAAGGAAGAAAACAAATGTCCAAATCTGATTGAGGGCTAGTCAATATTTTATTCCATATTTCATATCGACGTACAAGGACTGTTTTGGCTTAATTCGGGTATTTGATAATTTATTAAAATCTTGTGAGATAAATGGTCGCAATTAGAATTGTCGAGACGCAGAGATAAATTAGTCAAATTTAGTGACAAGGAACAAACAGAAGGTTCAGGATAATAATTTTAATCACGGAAAATAATCACCATCATAAGCTTTCGTTATCTTTCATTTCATGGAGCTTATTGAATGAGAAAACATATATAAAATGTGAAATAAAACAAACGTTGTTTCGTCATTCCAGCATTAGGTGGACTGTGGACAACAGAAACATTGATATTTTTTAGGGATAGAATATACTAGAAAATATTTAATTCCTTGTGTCAAGAATAAAATTTTTATCGTTACTTTCAAATTATCCAGTCTAGAAAATAGCCTTTGAGTAACATTCAAAATTGAGGAATTTGATGAGTATATACTAAAGCAAAGTTGATTATATTGCTAAATATTGAACTTGGAAAAGTATTACTAAGGCTGTGAGAGGATTTGATTTGTGAAGGACAGAGATTTGATTAGATGATGTACTTCAAATTAAATTCGAAGAATCTTCCACAATCATTATCGAAATTCTATTGATTTCATTATCTCGTTCAATTTTCGCACTTTTATCTTTTGATTACACCCCGATTCTATAAATCAAGACTTCATTTCAGTATACAAATTTATAACGAACTTGGGAATAATTTGTTTAAAATTTTCTATAAATCCTCACAAATTTTCCGGAGTTGATAAAGTTATTCTGGTTAAAGAAACGAGATGGCATGTACATCATTGATTATCCGTGCCGTGGAAGTTGGACTTCATTGAAGTCAAACTATTAAAATACGAGAAGGTCAGATCTACGGTAGTTACTTTAATTAATTAATAAGAAACTTTAAAACAATTAGTTCCCATTTGTTAGTTCAAGGCTGACCCGAGTCTAATTTGACATAATTTTATAAATGGGCTCAATTATTACAAATCAAACAACCTGAAGGCCCAATATGATATGGGCTCGATTATGATAATCGGATTGTTTACATTTCATGTTTAATTAATTCAATATTTCAATCGATATTTATTTTACATCAAGAAGCATATGCCATGTGTCCTGCCAGGGAATACATATCTGTAAATTTAAAATAATTTAAGAGGTTTATAAACGTTTGGAACCACAATATATTCGTAAACGTGTTTACAAAAAATCGGTTTATTAAGCACAAAAAATTAACATAAATTTAGCAAAAGATAGATGTTGCTAAGGTTTCTTAAATTTAATATAAACTTAAATTTATAACTACATATCGGATAAGATATAATATATAGACTGTAAAGTATTTTAATAATTTTTTTCACACCACCATATGCAAGTTTAAGAACAATGTCATTTAGAAGCTCTTCAAATTTGCAGATAATAATAAAAATATATTCTATAAAAATATCTCTTCGTAACTTCAGGTCCATGCTCTCTTTAAAAAAATATTGCATATTCCTCATGAGATGATGAATTATAAAAATCGTAACTGTTATATATATCCTCGAAGATGATCATATCATAGTTAGTTAACACAACAATATGTCATCAAGATTTAGCTAGAGTTATCACAATCATCTCATCCAGAATTCGAAAAAAATTTCAGGTCTATAAATACCCAAATACTGAATGATCATTTCTTATTGTTTTCTTTATTAACATTGGAACCTCAATATATTTGTAAACGTCTGTAAAAAAAATCGATTTATTAAGCACAAAAAGTTAATATAAATTTAGCAAAAGATAGATGTTGCTAAGGTTTTTTAAATTTAATATAAACTTATATTTATAACTATATATCGGATAAGATATAATATATAGACTGTAAAGTATTTTAATAATTATTTTCACCAGCATATGTGAAATTTAAGAAGAAAGTCATTTAGAAGCTCTTCAAATTTGCAGATAAATAATAAAAATATATTCTATAAAAATATCTCTACGTAACTTCAGGTCCATGTTTTCTTTAAAAAAATTATTGCATAATCCTCTTGAGATGATAGATTATAGAAATCGTATTGTTATATATATATCCTCGAAGATGATCATATCATAGTTAGTTAACACAACAATATGTCATTCAAGATTTAGATAGAGTTATCCCAATCATCTCATCCTGATTTTAAAAATTTTCTGGTCTATATATACTCATTTCTCACTGTTTTCTTTATTAAGTCTCCAATTTTCAGTAATTGGAAAAAATAATGATGGGCTCTTTTCGATTATTTCTCTTGATTTTCTTCACCTTCTACTTGATTACAAATGCTGTCGAGGTTACACATGATGATAGAGCAATCAAGATCGATGGAGAAAGGAAACTCATCATCTCTGGATCTATTCATTATCCTCGCAGCACTACGGAGGTACGATTGCTAATAATGTGTTGCGGTTTAAATGCTATGGTAGCGAAAGGAAAATGTTCGTTCTTCTTAATATAATTCATTCACTAAACTTCCCATTTCTTTTAGATAATAATTTTTCACTTCACATATGCCATGACAAATTAATATTTAAAGTCACATGCACTCAATATGTGAGCCAATCATCATGCATGTTCATGTGTAGGCATATTTCCCACTAAAATATTATGGTCATGTTCTGGGGATCGACCTGCTATATAAGTCATCTCCTTCAGGTCAATGCCTACCTAAATTTAACCTTCTTTTTTTTTGGGTGTTTGGGTGTGTAGATGTGGCCATCATTAATCAAGAAGGCTAAGGAAGGAGGTCTCAATGCAATCGAGACTTATGTTTTTTGGAATGCCCATGAGCCCTTATATCGACAGGTTTGTGATTATATGTACTTATTATTATTTTTGGTGTTATACTAAATATGGATTTGCAAAATTCAACTAATTTTTCTTTTCGTACAGTACTCGTTTGGAGGTAACTTGGACCTTGTCAAGTTTATCAAGACAATTCAAGATGAAGGGCTCTACGCAATTTTGAGAATTGGACCATATGTTT